>OMKR01017016.1:2582-21456 GCA_900302355.1 Cyttopsis rosea | reverse complement strand
TGTATTTCACTCATTTACCCAGATAATCGGATCCACACGCTCCTAACCTGAAATACTTACCCCGCCGACTTAACAATAACAACTCCACCAGATTCACACGCACTCACTGAAAACTAAAGCGAGGTTCCCTTCGCTGTGCGAGTGCGGGCGGCTGGTAGGAACCGCTCTGCCGCGCTCTGCTCTAGCAGCCCCCACCGCCGCTGGTGGGAGGAGCCTAGACGCGCCGTGGATGGTTCGACTCCCTTTTAAGAATCGTTCCCGGACGAACGACTCGGAGAGTCGGCCGATCGTTCCCGACGCCCGCTCGCTTCGCTTCGTTTCAGCCGGAGTGGCTCCCGACTCTCGGGCCATTAAAAGATCCGTTCACGACGAACGAGTCGTTCACGCGTCGTGCGTCACTAGAGTCTAGAGCCGAGAGAGCAGCAGGAGACGCTGGCGCTGGATGGATGCACGCCGCCCCGGGTTTTTTTGTTTTCGTACAGCTTACTAGTCTTACCGGTGAGCGGTTCCTGGTGTCGGCGCCGCACCACGCCGCTTAGTGTGACCGGGCTTCGCCGCGGAGAGCCAGGGAGAGCCGGACACCGCCAGAGCGACCAGACGCATCGCTCTGTGCAGCGACGGGAAATACGCGGGAACGTTGCCGGGCAACTAAGAGACTGCGAACCGGTGAGTGATCGAACGCTCAACACCAGCCCCCGAATAAAGCGCCTGCTGCCGGCTGCCGTCTCTGGGATGTTGTTCCAGGTTTTTAAACTGTTGGAGGTAAATTCCCGCGGCGGCCCCTCTACCTTGAAGCGTGCGCCGTAGAGCGACCCCTACAGGTGAGGTGAGCGTCGAGCAGGAATTACAAAAAAAAAAATGGCCGGATGTTCCCGAAGTCGCCGGCGTTCCAAACGGAAACGCGCTTTTGTTTTAAAATAAAAAACACCGCGACGTTATTTTTTCGCGGCGTCGACAACATCGACGTTTCAAACGAATCCGATCGTTGTGTCTGGCGTTGGATTCCCCGGCTTCTCGCGACGGGAAGACGTCGCCGGAGTTGGCGACACCGCAGGCGCCGTGGCGACGCCGCGATCATGACATTTAATTGTCGTTAGCGATTCGACCGATCTTCTTCTACCGTCGTCCACCTTCTGCCACCGCTATCGTATCGCCTCACAGTGTAATTACACATGTTTGCCGATTACAGGAGAGATTTCTATTGAAGCTAGAAATCTGACAATCGATTGTCGGGATTGAAACACGCGATCGCAGAGTCTCGGCAAATGTACGGAGATGTCTCGTCTCCGCCCGAATGGTTGCGACCGGGCGGTGGTATCGCCATGTGACCTCTGTAATATACCTTCCCGATGTGACGGGATACTCGGCGCGATTTCTACGCCGGGTACGTCGGTTGACGCGGGCGAGCGGGTTCCGCCTGCACGTGTACTTGCGCACAAACACGCTAAACGGTTCTGTCGGCTCGGACCCTTTTGTTGTTATTGTTTTGAAATGACTTCTATGTCTTTTATTTGACCTTTAACAGCCTTGGCCAATGATTGCAGGTTCACGCCCTCCCCTGCAAAAGGAAGCCATTTTCTCACGAGCTGCCCCCGTGGTCGAAGACATGTTGATCAAAAGAAAGCGCTTTTGAATTGAGTTCATCCGCCCATATGAAGAGGCACATGTACAGATAATCACATTTCTTTACTTTGACAATCATCCAGGCTGTTGATCCTTAAATCTTATATTTGACCTACTTTAAATCGGTAAAAATAAATAAATAAATAAATAAATAAATAAATATCCAGAGTAAATTTCCCTGAATTTACCCTGGATTCATATGTTCAAATTGAATAAATTGCACTCTTTGAGACATGATACCACCACCCCCCTCTTTGGTCGAAAGTGGTACAGTCCTTCAGTAGTTTTCCATGGACTACACAGGGATGTGGGCGTGGCTTAATGTGAGTCCTAGAAACAGGAACAACAAAATAATTGTTTTCTTTGTCCCCCCTAAAGTGTTCTGTACTTGATTTACTCTTGTTTTCTAGAGAAAAAAACAGACCTAATTTTACTCTATAAAGTGTCAGGAAGTCCCACCTAGTGACAGTACAGAGTAACAATGTTTTTCACAAACTCTGAATAATTTAGTTTTATGTAAGTTTACATGAACGAGGCCATACTTCGCATCCAAATTTCTTCTCTCACTGGCCATGCTCACATTGGCTTTGCCATCCTTTGCTTGCTGGTAGGAGCAACCCTGAAAGGCTTCACCCTCTTTGTTTTGTGGCGTTTCCTGGTGTTGATTATCATCTATTTAGGTTAAATTGTTCTATTTCATGTCATTTTCTATTGCCTGTTGCCACCCCCCTCCTCTTTGGTCTAAAGTGGTACAGTCCTTCAGTAGTTTTCCATGGACTACACAGAGGATGTGGGTGTGGCTTAATGTCTAGTCCTAAAAACAGGAACAATAAAATAATTTATTTCTTTGTCCAAGGTGTTCTATACCTTATTTACTCTTTTCTAGAAAAAAAATAGACCTAAGTTTACTCTATAAAGTGTGTCCGGAGGTGCCATCTAGTAACAATGTTTTCACAAACTTTGAATAATTCAGGTATGTCTACACACACAATACTACACAATTTTATGTAAGTCCACATGAATGAGGCCATACTTAGCATCCAAATTTGAAAACTGCACATACCAGATTCCTATTTACCTTCTCTCACTCGCCATGCTCACATTGGCTTTGTCATCCTTTGCTTGCTGGTAGGAGCAACCCTGAAAGGCTCCACCCTCTTTTTTTAAAACATTGTTTCTGGGTTTCCTGGTGTTGATTATCAGTTATTTAGGTGAAATTGTTCTATTTCATGCAGTCATTAGGCAACAGGCAATAACAACAAACAACTTTCAAAAATAAAATTCCTTATAATTACAGTGCCAACATATTTTAATTTTAAAGGATGACACCCCAGTGTCCTACATATGATCTCCGATAACACACTTTATTTTTTTGTCAGAAATCGCAGAAATTTGCATATTAGCTAACAACCCAATTTTCATTCCTGATAGGTACAGTTTTGTTGCCAAATATTAAAATCACAAATGACACCTGATATAATGCCGCAAGTCATTAGAACATGTTGCAGTTATATGAAAATCTGTGAAATTCACCACATCTATGATGGTCCTGCAGAGACTGCAGTAGAACCGAGGGAACAGAGGAGGGGTGAGGAGGAGCATGAGGTATGATGTAAAAAAAATTGTGACCATGCCAGTTATGAGTACCCCAATGATATTTGCATAAATGCATAGTCATTAGAACATTTTCTGAATTTCATATTTTTTATCTAAACATGGCCAGACCCGCCAGGCTACGTTTGTCAAATGATCCCTTGATATCAAATTTTCCTGCCCAATTGCAACGGAGCTCACCCAATACTGCTTTGTAATTGCTATGTATTATGTGAGTCTATGAGGAGGACTTCTGAATAGTCCAAGACATGATATTCATATTGTAAATATTGCTTGACCTATATGGACCTTTAGAACATTGCTTAAATTGACTCCGACACTCTGAAATGGGTTTATTGTAGGAATCGGCCTGTTGGGTCTTTTAAATTATGATAAAACGATTTTGCATGGATTTTTGCTGAAATAGAGAATCCAATACAATTTAAAAGATTAAAAAATAAATGCATTGTTTTTCACTTTTATAGTAGTACTATTCATTAATACTTTTTAAATAAAGATACTGGCATACCCCCACAATAATCAAACACAACCAAAGCAAACCAGTTACTTTTGAGCCATGTTACTGATATTGGCAAAGAAAAAAACATCTGGATGCAGTGTAGCAGTAGCACAGGATTTTAATTGGGTAAAAAATTACTCTTACATGCTAAAATAGTGCTTTTTCATTTCTTCATGTTAGGTGTCAATAATTATTGTGAAGTAATGTATTATAAAATATGTTTGGTTTTAGAATCATCAGTGGCGACTAGGGATGCACCGATTTATCGGCCGTACATCGGTATCGGTCGATATTCACCTTGTTGACTGCCATCGGCCTATCGGCAATTAAGATGACATTTACTGATGGTAGTGGCCGATGTTTATCCAGTGTTTCCCACTCATAGACTTTACTTGGGCGGGCCACCCAGGTATATTAACGGCCGCCAAAGTATATTTGGCGACCCATTTGATCTTTTTTTTTTTTTTTTATCCGTCTGAGAGAAGGACGCCATCCGCGATTAATTTTAGAAGACGCAGACACGGCTCTCTGAAGTGCTCCAAGCAGGAAGTGATGCTGCGTTCACGGGAACTCTGAAAACATTGGTATTGGTATCGGCTCAGAATTTCACAATCGGCGCATCCCTAGTGGCAACTTATCCTGAATTGTACATGGTTATTAACAGTTAATTTTTAGGGATACAGCTTCATTTTTGGGACCCTGCATTTCCATGCTAGAAAATGGTTTCTTTGTTCCCTTCATATGATATGAATAGCTTAAAGCCCCAACACGTAATGGCAAAACAGTGCCCCCTAGGTTCACTGGAGCTCACATGGAGTGCTGGCTCACTGACAGCCAGCAACTAAGACGGTCTAAGCTTGTATAGTGGGGAGTTGTAGATAAACGCTTGTTAGCAAATTTTCTGTCAAGTAAACAGTCGTCAAAATCAGGTTAGTCAGCTGAACCACAGAACAAAAAGCACAAACCAAGTAAAGAGGTGTACGACAAATCTAGTCATCCCTCAATTTTGGAGGGTTAATTTGAAAGGTATTGTACGAGTAAGTTACATGGTTCCATATAACAAGAAATGCTAGACGCAGATTTATTGCAGAATAGGACCAGCTTGAGAACGTTGTTATTTTAACAGCTATTGATAAGAATCTAATGTGGCGACTGGCGGCTTAAATGCACCAATGGAATCTGTCAGTAAAGAGCTTTTATTGTAAATTATATTGTAAATTGTAAAGAAGGAGGTATGAACATTCAGAGCTGTGATGGATGATATAATGCTGTAAGGATGGAGGATGTAGAATTGGACCAGGATTCGTTGTAACAATTTTGGTTGCATGTTTTATAAGGAACACGGTACCCTTTCCCTAAGGAACAACATCAATCTATAGAGAAGAGAGTGAACAGCCAACAACCCTGTGATCTGCTTCACACGGTAGTCCATCAGCTGCTTATGGCCACACTTTGCCTAAAATTGTCTCATTGACGATTCAAATCAGTAGAAAATTCTTGAGTTCCAAATGGTTGTCACAGTTGCACTAAGCATGCTAGATAATTTTACACTGATCAGCCACAACATTAAAACTACTGACAGGTGAAGTGATTAACATCAATCATCTCGTTCCAATGGCACCTGTCAAGGGGTGGGATATATTAGGCAGCAAGTGAACAGTCAGTTCTTGAAGTTGATGTGTTCTTGAAGCAGGAAAAATGTGCAAGCGTAAGGATTTCAGCGACTTTGACAAGGTCCAAGTTGTAATGACTAGACGACTGGGTCAGAGCACCTCCAAAACGGCAGGTCTTGTGGGGTGTTCCCGGTATGCAGTGGTTAGTACCTACCAAAAGCGGTCCAAGGAAGGACAACCGGTGAACCAGCGACAGGGTCATGGGCATCCAAGGCTCATTGATGCGCGTGGGGATCGAAGTCTAGCCTGCCTGGTCCGATTCCATAGAAGAGCTACTGTAGCACAAATTGCTGAAAAGGTTAATGCTGGCTAGGATGGAAAGGTGTCAGAACACACAGTGCATCACAGCTTGCTGCGTAGCCGCAGACCGGTGTGAGTGCCTGTGCTGAACCCTGTCCACCGCCGAAAGCACCTACAATGGGCATGTGAGCGTCAGAACTTGACCATGGAAGAAGGTGGCCTGGTCTGATGAATCACATTTTCTTTTACATCATGTGGATGGCCGGGTGCGTGTGCGTCGTTTACCTGTGGAAGAGATGGCACAAGGGTGCACTATGGGAAGAAGGAATGCCGGCCCCACCTCGCAACTTACAGGATTTAAAGGATCTGCTGCTAACGTCTTGGTGCCAGATACCACAGGACACATTCAGAGGTCTTGTGACAATAGGCGCTCTCGCAACGCAGGAACATTTTCATCTTTTTTTGTGTCCGCACTGCAGGAACTAGGAACGATAGTAGTTCTTAGAACCCTGTTTTGAGGGACTTTTTTAGCTCCTACTCCAGGGCAGGTACTTTCCAGAGCAAGAGGAACCATGAGTTACGTAAGTGCACAGTGATTCATCCAGGCGTAAGCGTACGTTGATTGGTTGAACACATGAGCCAATGGAGCACTGGCAACCACCATATCGGACTCGCTATGGGCCGCCTTCCCTGTCCACCACCCTCGCCCCCGGCGCGACCCCCAGCCGGGGCGGACTGTCCTCAGTGCACCCAAAAAAAACCCCCCAATAAAAATAGTGTTTTTATTGTAGATGTATTTATTTTATTTTACCGTGCGGTGTACCGGTGTGTGCGGTGCAACGCAGCAGTGCCCGTGCCTTGCGGAAGTCAGAGCGAAGTTTTAAATTAGGCCTTGTAGATCTAATATGAGTGAAGATTCAGCAACTGGATTGTTTATTTCTCGCCTCATTTGTTCAGAAACAGATTTTGGTGAACTGACAAGGAGAAATAAGTGAATAAATATACGGAACACGGAAGGTGGACGTCACTGGCTGACCTCACTTCAGAGTTCCTACTGGTGGTGCGAACGCAGCCAGAAAAAAAGCTCTTGAAGGTTCCCAGTCCCCAGTCCCAGTTCCTTGTTCCTCTCTGGGAGTCCCTAGAACTGTTTGGTGCAAAAACGCTGATTGCCTCGATGGATCAGAGCTGTTTTGATGGCACAAGGGGGACCTACACATTAGGTCACATATTGGGCAGGTGGTTTTAATGTTGCGGCTGATGTAGACAATTTTCATTTCAGCTTCTAATCAATAGAGGTGGGCAGTGCCTGTTTCTTAAGAGTTAAAAATATTCTGTCTTGTAGCCATTGAGAAATTTTGCATGTGGATTTAAAGATTTCTTTAAATGCAGTGATGTTACAACGGCCGTGTTCTCCGCTATGCTCGGACAGTTAATAAACTGCTTGTATTTCGGGAGTTTGTGTCTTAAATTCCCTTTGTTAAAGTCCCTGAGGACGGGGCAGCAACCGCTGTGCGTCCCCTTTCAGAAAGAAGGATGTGAACTCACGATGTCCCGCAGTGACGATTCTGTGACCAATTAGTAGTCTGCAGTGTTTGCACGTGACCTTTTGGTATCACCAACAGGGGTGACAAAAACACATTTTTTACTAACTTCTCCTACAAATATAGTCCGATGTGGCTCAAACTTGGATCACGACGTGTATGGACTGCCCCGAATACAAATCTTATTAATTCGTGTCCGTGGGTTAGATGGTTTCTGAGCGCCAGATACTTTGACATGTGATAACGGCTCAGAAGATTAACAAAAACAATAGGTTTCCTGCCCTTCGGTCTAGACCCCTCACTATCGCATATTAGCATTGTCAAAAATATCGACTTTTCTATACATATCGATTCTGAATATTTGAAAGGGTTTCAATACTCGTTTTCTGTGCTATCGATACCAGCTGCGCTTTCTCGCTCTCTCTTCTCTCCGACAGCGAGCTGAGACACACATGCAGCGCCCGCATAGCCCCGCCTCCTCTCACTCACTCACAGTTTTACTGAAAGCCCCGCGCAGGGACTGGCGGAGTGGGCTAGGCTAGCAGCGGGACGCACCGTCGGAGGGCTACGTGCGGGTTGCGCAAGTGCGGGTTTGTGGCGCAGCGTAGTTGTTTTCCTGCTCCGCACTTTGTCGCAGTTCTCCAGCTCGGTATCGCTAGTAGCTCTGTTAGCCGTTCTAGCCGTCCAGCCCATAGGGAACCTATAGGAAACCCATGCCAAAGCCAATGCTGGCTTGTTAGAACCTCTAGTCACGTGGAATTGTTTTTCTTTTTTAATTTTTGAAATATTGAAATACATTTCAATCTTTTATAAAATTTATTGAATTACGATTATCAGAAAATAATTTATTTTAATATTATTTTCTTATTTAAAATCGAATAATTTATGACCACAGGGAATATCAAAACAAAGCAAAGAACTATAAGGAAATATCGGACACTATCAGACAATATTATATTATCTTTTTATGAAAGTAGAGGTGAGTGAATGTGTGACTATCTCCGAGGCTTTTGAACAAGTGCACTATTCAAGAAGAATATTGTTTTCATTAATGTAAAAAAAAGTTTTAATTATTGGTAATGTTTACTACCGTCATTCTGCTGTTCTCTGCTACTAGCCATGAAAATAAGTCGTACTGCACCTCGTCATGTTATAACCTTGTTATATTTATCTTTTAATAACAATCCAAAATTTTATGTTGTGTCACGTTTTCCCCTGTGCTATCGAAAATGATAACGAGTATCGATATTTTTCACATTTGGTTTGCTACTGATGCTGCATGCAAGCTACTAATTGCAATTTCTATGAGCAATTTCATTTTCACTTTGTTCATCATTGCGAACATGAGAATTTTCACATCCATTTTGTCAAAATCTTCAAAAATGAACAGCAACACATAAGTAAAATGATAATGTAACGACCAAGGTCTATAAGGTAGTTTCAACTGATGGAAAATTATCGGGATATTATATAAATAAATATTGTGTCTGGTTAGATTCTCTATTTATATTAGATGTGCATTAACCCAAAGGCTGTTGATTCAAGTTACATATTATAGGAAACACTGTCCCAATATGCTGTGTGGGATCTGGGCAGATCCGGATTAGAAATTCCAGTATTGTGACCTTTGCATATGCATCACGTAGACGGCCGCTGTCGCTGACGCATTGCGTCATTTGTTGTTGTCATTGTAGTCTTAAGGGATCCTGCTGATTCCAGCTCCACCACTAATGGAAACACAAACCGTAATCGTGCACAAGCGGGCTACTCGGCCCGACTCGGGCTCAGAACCATCGTGGAATTGAGGCTATTGTGAGATTCCACCTTGGCAAGAGGCACCAAAAGCTCTGCCAAGGACTTGGGAAGTATCCATTGTAGAGGTTAATTGTGTCCAAGTACAAACGTAAAGGATTGGGTTGTGGCTATTAAGTTCAATGAGCAGTTTAAAATTATGCTGAAATCTTTTGGTATTCTCATGGCCAAAAATGTGCTCTTGTGGGAAAAAGTGCCTAAATGCAGATGGCAGAAAAGACGAAGCCAAGAGATTTGGAGCTGCATACACCTATGTCTAGAACGGGAGCAGCATGTGGTTTGCTACTGATGCTGCATGCAAGCTAATAATTGTGAGCAATTTCCTTTTCACTTTGCTCACCATTGCGAAAATGAGAATTTTCACATCCATTTTGTCGAAATCTTCAAAAATGAACAGCAACACATAAGTAAAATGATAATGTAATGATCAAGGTCTATAAGGTAGTTTCGACTGATGGAAAATTATCGGGATCTTAGAAATAAATATTGTGTCCGAAAAATGTCTGGTTAGATTCTCACATCTATTTAAATTAGATGTGCATTAACCCAAAGGCTGTTGATTCAAGTTACATATTACAGGATACGCTGTCCCAATATGCTGTGTGGGATCTGGCCAGATCCGGATGATATGCTACTTGAGTAAGGTGTTACCTTGCAAAGGTCTGTGCTCTCACTTTGTATTCCAGAAATAGATTTTTTTTAGAGTTTAGACTTTCATATTTTTACATGACCACAACAAAAGGATATTTTACATAAGAATTACAAAATGTATTCTGGTGAGACTGTGTGTGAAATCGTCATGCGAACGCAGATCGTGACTGTGGAGCTCACAATTTGGCAAATAGTACTGCATTAGACCCTGTTCTCTGCATCATAAAACCTCCGCACCTCGCATTCTGACGGGCAAACATTGATGCGAAAAGGCACGTTAAGCTGCACCACGTTCCCCTCTAGTCTACTACTTGTATGGGAATGGCTGGCCGTGTTGCACTGTGAAGGTCAAATGCTGACAAAAAAAAACATATCAGTGACCTTGAAATGCTCTGTGCTTCTGTTTTTTGCACGGCTCGCTTTGGCATTGCTGCCGCACATCCCTATTTTCACCGATTTAAGCCTGTGGGTACTATCTCTACATTTCTTGATGCAACAAAACGCAGGCCTAAAACAAACAACAAACAAATCTTGAGTGCTATTTAGCCATTTTGATTCAGGCTGCATACTGCAAAGCTCTCTCTCTCTCTACTAGTTAAAGGGAAAAAAACTGCAAAAACTGCCTCGAAATTCACCATATATTTTTTAGCCTAGAAAGTAGGACGTTGTAGTTGCAGCCCTAAGGAGGCGGAGTCGCAGCCCCTGTAGAAAGAGATCCTGTCTGTTCAGCAGCAGGCGACCATTTTGAGTTGCAGCTTGCAGCGCAAGCAGGGGGTGGGGGATGGGCAAAATGTGGGCTATGCTAGCTTGTTTCCCAATCCAAGCTGTTGTGCTATTGGATATATTGGCAGTTTTTTTTCCCTCATATTTTTTTCTCGTGACACATTGTGCTTTAGGAAGAGGTCAAATCCTATACAGCTTTATACTTGGATATATATATATATATGTGTGTGTATATATATATATATATAAAATACCTTTTGCCTAAGTTTGTTCCTTGCAAGAACCAGGTTTCCATAATTTCTTTGTGATCTTTGTAATGCTGATGCAAATCTTAACATTTTTATCAGCCACTTTTTATTTCACCCTTTAACCGGTGCATTTTGATGTTAAGTGGCCGGTTTGGTGCTCTTGCATCTATGGGATAGCTGTGTAGCCTTTCCCCTAAACAACATCTGAATATGACCAGCCTTTCTTTCAGGGTAAAGACTCATCATCTGGCTCTAGATTGGCCTCTAGCTAAGATGCCGGGGTTTTGACTTCTCCTTTGGAGCAACAAAGGTCTAGATAGTGTTGACAGTTGATTTTGTCTTTGACCTCTCCAGCTTCCTCCTCACACGAAGAGATCACCCCCCTGCCAGAATGGTACAGCCCCTGCTTGGCTGTAAAAGTAGACTGTGGAACAGACTGCAGCGTGGGGGATGGGCGTCTGTGCTCTACCAGTCTGTGCTGCTAGCTAGAGCTTATGCGGACATACGTCGAACATAGGTAGCGACTCGTAACAAAAATACCCTCACGTTGTCAGCAATATTTGGAACCACTTGATTCAAATCATTGACTTGCAGTTTTTAACTCATTTCCTATTTATAGCTCCAGGAAACCCCAGCTAACACATGTTAACCTATAAGTTAGTCATGTGTGAAGCACCTGCTGCTGTGGCTTTCATATTGTGTGCGGTGACTACTGTCACCTATTTCTTATTATTTCTCCGTGAAACCAGTTCGCTGGGCTGCACATGGGTGAAGGATGATCATGTGGCAGCTTGAGCCTCCTGGCTCTGCCCTCAGCCCCCCTTCCCTCTCCTTTCCCTCCTCTTCTCTCTTTCTGCACAGCCCCTGCTAGCATTCAACAATGGAAAATCTTGCGCACAATTTCTGGGCGGTCTAAATCCAAGTCCTTTTTTCGAAGTTTCAACATATAGCCTTTATTTTTTATTTTAAACAAATTTGCTGTAAAGGCGTTTTTATTTTTTCCCTTGCGAATGGAAATATTTTCTTAGACATTTTGCAATTTTACCAATTGTTTGTCTCCCAAAGAGAGATGCACTAATTGATCGTACTAATTGATAGATATAACTCGTATTTCATATGTTATATACGTTTTTAAGAGCGACCCTATTTTTATGACAAAATAATATTTATATTAATAATATTTATATATATTTAATAATATTTTGGAGACAAAGTCAGCCCTTGCGCAGGACACAAATACATCACATCAGGTTGTCTTGGAAATTTCCCTAACGGCATAATAAAAGCATTCACAATGTGAATAGGCAGTTTAGATTGGAAGGGATAGTAATCCAAACGTTTAAAAAGGTGTGAGAATTATTTACTAAAGTGAGAAACTGAGGCACAGTGGTGTTAAACACAGCTGAAAACGTAGTGCTGTGCAGCAGGAAGCAGGAAACTAGTGCAAAACCTGTCATTAATTTTACATATATATTTGAAATATTTTAGAGTTTCAATGAAACGGAAATGGGATGTTTTTCCCAGGAGGGCTATAGATGTATACAAGTAACTGGGTTTAATCAAGTGGCGCTAATGATTGTATTGCTGCATTTTTCCGTTAGCTTGTATCGGCTCAGTCTGGCTGTGCCTAGCGAGGCAGGTTGCCATTTTGAGTACTGCAGTGAGTCCAGATGCAGACGGGGAGCATGGGGGGGATGGGAAGACTGCGCACTGTGCGCAGTATTGTTGGACCGCAGGCTCATATTTCCGTGGTTTGCCCACTATAATTTTCACATGGGATTTTTCCCAACGGAGAAACTTGTTCCTAGTTTGGGTAATAAAACGGAACAATAACTTGAACGTCATTTCTATGCCCTGGTGAAATATTAATGAATTAAAACATTTATTTTGATTTATTTAGAAGATTGACAATTAACGTCCCCTTAATTGTTATGTAATATTTAGGCAAGTCTTGTGCATCCTGGTTCGCACAGATTGCCTTATTGCCGTGGGATTTGGGACAGCTCACTGGAGCAACTGCAACCAGTGCACTGTGTAATGCATATTACGGCGTTTTCTGTACATTAGATTTGGCCAATTATAGAAAACACCAACTTCAGATTAAAGCAAGATGTTACTGGTCGTCTATAATAACTTTGTTCTCATATGCATAGATATGTGGACACATTAAATATCCTGTTATAATAAAATTCAGGAATAAGGAAATTAGATTTTTAAGTTCAGAGTTACACGTGACTTGCTCCAAGTGTAGAAAGTTCTGCAAAAAACGTGATGGGGAAATGGGTGGAGTTTGTCAACGTGGTCTGTGCAGCAGACCAGCATGCTGAGCATGCTGCGCACAGCAACATCGGTGGCCATTTTGGTTTGTGTAGAGATGGATGGGGGGATGGGCAGAGAACAAATAGGAAGACTGATGTAATAGCTGTAGTTCGGACGAAGGTTAAAGGGGGCGCAAAA
The DNA here is from genome assembly GCA_900302355.1 of Cyttopsis rosea. Lineage (NCBI taxonomy): Eukaryota > Metazoa > Chordata > Actinopteri > Zeiformes > Parazenidae > Cyttopsis > Cyttopsis rosea. The sequence continues at coordinate 8,375 of OMKR01017016.1, read as the reverse complement.
TACAAGAAAAACTTCATCTCAGTTACCATCATTTTAATCTTTTTTTTTTAATCTTATCTCATCTACTTTCTTAAAATGAATTTCCCTTTGTGTCGTATTTGTATGTCATGTAGACGAGTTGAATAAAAGTATTGATGTTTTGTCTTTTCCAACTCGGTTACAAATCAGAGCAGAAATGTATGTTTTTTCTTACTTTGATATGGGGCTTTCCTGGTGTCAGGAACCACCCCTCTCTGTCAGAATGGTTTAGTCCGTGATCAGTGCTAAACCCCATGACTGGAGAAGCAGCAAGGACGCTTGGTGCTTGAAGCTGTGCACATCATTTAATTTCATTGACAACAAGGTTATGTGGAGTGCAACTATATGACTATTTTATATTCTATTTTTGTTTGTCAAAGTTGATGACTTAAAAAAAAATGGCAATTACATTTTAACCAGTTGTTGTTCAAACCCAATGATTAAATAGCCCATGGCCCATTGAAAAGCTTGACATTGTTGTAGTCTGTTTTCAGACTTTTCTGTTCACCTTTTCTACAAGTCCGACCCCCGCCAGAATGGTTTGGTCCATACTGACTGCATCGGAGGCGGCTCCAGGGTGGGGGAGGGGAGCTGCCTGGCGGAAGAGTGTGCCGGGGTGTGTGCACTCAGGCAAAGGTTGTGCGCTAGCTAGGCTTTGTTTGAGTAAAGGGCATAAAGTACCGCTTTAAAATTCAGCAGTTGCACTACTTGATTATTAATAGGACATAATTAAACTTGGCCTTTAACAAGTCTCCTTGTTGGGAGAAAGCAACCGTTTTCTTTAGTGTTTCTTTTGAGGTTGTGAAGATTATACATCAATCATCAATTTTGTATAAAACTCCCCTGCAATGAGTCAGATGGTACAGTCCGGATTTGGGCCCGCCCCCTTTTTCTTTACATTTCTTTACATCATCAGCCTTGATGAGAAATTATCTTCATGCTCTTCCATAAAATGCCTCCTAAAATGCTGCTGCAGGTTAACTTATTTTTCTTTCAAATGCATTTTTAGTGAATGTTTTCTTATTACAGCTTCACATCTAATTTATCTGTATGATATTTTTGCGTGTAGTCCAATTTCGATTTTCAGATCAAAAATCAATAAATTAATAATTTCATTTGTTTAATTAACGATGGGATATTATGCCTTTACTTTACAAAGCCATTACTCATCTAATTACTTTAGATTAGTTAGATTTATTTCTATTGGTCGCTATTTTTGAGGATAACAAAGGGAGGAGGCCTGTCAAGGACGTTCACGTGAAGACGTTCAATGAAGATGATGTCAAATCTCAGAGATGCATTGTTCATTGACTGGAAATCCTGGCCAAATTCATAGTCGAGTCAATTTTATTTATATAGGCACTTGAATTAAAATCCTCTGGACTTGCCCAAGTGATGGAACCACGGATTTTTCATCATCATTCATTTCCACTGAAAATATGTGTTGCATTTGGATCCATCTGCCTTCAGATTGGAGCCGGCCACATCCATAAATCAAAACGCACCTTTTTCTTAGTTTGGAGACTAGTTCGTGGGCCGTCGGCAGCACTGCTCAGAGCACATATAGGACAGTTCAGGCCCCTTTTTAAACATCTGTTTTGTAGATCCAGTCCACTTTCGTGCCACTATATAAGCTGAAACAGGGACGGATCCTGATGCATCCCAGTACCCGTTTACTATGAGGGGACTCCTGTTTCCTTATTGGGACTCTTCAGGCAACGCACCTGATGGAACACTTGGAAAAGCGTAATCAAATGTCACCTCTCTAATTTGCATATGCACAAAATGCAATTAAACTACTTGTAGGCAAAGACGTAATTATTTGTAAGAGCATACCAAACGGACACTCCTGTTGGTCTGTGTGTTGTTATTCCTCTAGTAGTTACCATCTTTGAGAGAACTGCCTTGTTACAAATTATGAGTGTTGCCAGGGTGACAATTGCATTGCAAGTTGGTAACCATGCATCAGCTTTTGGTTGACTGACACGACTGACAAAATGGTTGCCGAATTGTAATCATTTTGGATTTGAGTGATGGGTTATTGTTACACTTTTTAAAACCCACACGAAAACAATCTTGCTTGCGTCGCCATTTTTGACAGAGCCGCGTTTCTAGGAGCTTTCAGTGCGTTTCCACCACAGGGACCAGGGTCTAAATTAAGTTCCGGGGACATTATTCCGTGAACCAAATCGTCCCTGCTCCGGGGTAAGTACTTTTCAAAAATGCAGGAACTTTGGGGGCGGGGCTTGCACCGCTGAACATTTCTGATTGGTCGAGTACTCGCAGCATTTTATTTCAGCCACCAACACGACGCATTCTGCAGGACTCGCATATAAACACACACTGGTACCAAAAATAAGTCGTCTACAATAACATTATTCACACTTGTGATGAACTCGATATATTGACTTCTTACCATTCTTGTAGTGCTTCATTTGTAAATCAGGAGGTGCCGCGGAACACAGAGGCTCCTGATCCGCCCGGGTCGGGGGGACAACGGAACGGAAAGTGTTACACACGGGGGCTATTTTTGTATCATTCAATTAGGAAAATAAATACATGTACGATATGAAAAATACACTTATTGGTTTTGTTTGGAGAAAGGGGGACCGAGGGCGCACAGGGATCGCTCAGAGAGAGGCTGAGCAGAGAGATTGGCGATTTTACTTTATTGTTTTGAGAATTTTTTTCGAAAGGCTGTTTAGAAGAGATTTACGGGAAGATATTGGCTTATAATCACTTTTTCATACGTCCGCGAACTAATTTGCATAATCTTCGTGGGTCTTTAGGCCGCGGTGGAAACGCAGACAGCGCGGGCTGAGGGAACCTTTTAGTTCCTGGGACTAAAAGTTCCGGGTACTTTGGGTGGAAACGCGGCCAATGTTGTGGTCTGCAATAGAGGTCATCACATGTTAAGTAAAAGTTAGAGAATATTGATGCAATAAAAGCAAAACCAAGCATTTCACGACTCTATGAAATCTCCATATGTGGAGTTTGAAAATGTGCTTGGCTGTAAATTAGCTATGATATATATACCAATGCTCACTGTGCTTCTTCAGGAGAGCGTGTCTAAAATACTTGAATACAGACACAATTGCCAGAGTCAATGAGCCGGGGTGCGGACACTGTGCAGGACTCACTCCAAGCTGTTGCCTTCATGCTAATGTAGTTATTATTGAGAGGGTTCATTTTGGTTATGACGGGATATTTTATGTTGTATGTCTGATTTACAAAGAAACGGCCTCTATCAAATTTGATTTATTTAAGGTTGGGAGCGGGTAATTCTCACTCACATAGCCCCTATAGTTTTGAATGGGAAAGAAAATTTTGTAAATTGCTTCATAAAATAATTAATAGAATTCCCCGCTTTCTGTCAGAATGGTTCGGTCCGTGCTTTGCTGTGAATTTCCACTCTGTGGCTGACGTTGAGCTAGAGTGGGGGATGGGTGTTGCTAAGTGACAGGCTATGGAGTGTACTCCTCCTGTCTCTTCTTGCGCTAGCTAGTGGTTCTAAAAAAAAAAAAACGCATTATACGCATTGTAAGTGGTAGCGAATGGAATTTGTACTGATTTGTGTTATCTCTTCGCAACTTGATAACTTTGATCTCCACGGGGGAAAAAAAACCCACATGTGTTGTTGTTTTACTGCTCTGATTATGTACTGTGAAGGTCACTGCTGTGTCGGTGCTGCATAACTCCTTGTGTTTTAGACCAGTAGTTGTCACCACGTTAAGGTTGAGATCAGTTTTTAAAGACCGGGGCCCTGCCACGAACAAAAACCTGCAAGATGGTACGGTCCTAGCGTCGCTCCTCCCCCTTTCGGTCCCTTTCTGGTCCCGGCCCCAGAGCCGTTGCTCGTTGCCTCAGCCAGTAAAACAAAGCCCTCAACCTCATATCTCCTCTTGTGAGCTGTTGACTTTCGTTTTCTTTGTCTCACGTTGAACTAAGTATTTTACCGCAATGTGCTCTCATTGTCCTATCAAAGTGCAGTTGCTAGCAGTTGTTTTATGAAGTCCCACCTTTGCAATAATGGTTGAGCCCTGTGTGACTGCGGCAGATGCAGATCCAGGGTGGGGGAGGGGAGCTGCTTGGTGGAGTGGCGCGCCTCAGACACTAGTGGTGCCGTTTCTAGCTAGCCATTTGTTTGAGTACAGGCCATAATATGCTGCTAAAATGCGGCAGTAGCACGACTAGTTTGTTAATAGCAAATCTTTTTTTTTTTTTTTTTTAATCGGCATTCATTCAGACTCCTCCAAGGGAGTAGATAGTCTTGGTCTGCATGATTAAGACTGTACTTACCACCCTGAATGAATAGGTTTCAAATGCTTTACGTAATAGATTCGGCACAAAGACCTCGACCTCGACCTCGCATCTCCGGCAACAAGACAGATGGTACGGTCCGAGCTCAGCCCCGCCCTTTTTCTTTCCTTTTTCCCTTGTTTATTGGGCCGTGTGCTTACTTGATGGGCAATTATTTTGATTTCTTTCCACCAAACACCTCTAAAAGGCCGCTGTAGGTGATGTCTGTATTATTATGGGGTTTTTTTTCCAAATGAAATTCTGACATTTCTACATGATTTTCTCAAATCTGATGGTTTTACCTCTTATTTATTTTGCATTTATTTAATTAATCGTGAAGGGTGGTCTTTGCGTTGCTAATGTTAGATTTGTTGAACCTGTATTTTTATTTTTATTTTTTACATTTTTTTGCGTTTATCCCTAAAAGAGAAGTGATGCTGGAGCTAGTGGACAACCTTGTGGGAAGTTATATGAACCGTTTGAATTTCGATTGTTTTAATGTATGTGGACGATGTTCTCTCGTTGCCTTCTCCGTCACCTCCGAGGTATACCGCCAAGCTAGGTGGCTGACCGTGTTCCCTTCGATTAATGCAGGTGGTACGCGACCTGTTCTCCACCAAATCAACTTCGAGGAGGCAAATCAATCATATCATGATTTCTAAACTGATTATCCGCGCCATTACGCTATAAAGGTGCCTTTCATGGTCCAGCCCACTGCTCTTGTGAAGGAAGCAAAACAGGTTGAACGTCGATTTCTGGAGATGACGCGATGCGTAGAAAGACTTCCGAAAGCGAGATCAAGGTCATTTGAGGCAGATCGAGAACACAATCGAGCTGCTGCTGGAATTCGCCGTCCCTGAAAATGTGTCGGGAATTTTCACGGCATCGAACTAAAAGGATCACGTCCCTCTAGTTTAAAATTTGTCCGGGATGTGGGGCCAGCTGTGGAATGCAGTTCCTCAAGGCCCGGTCCTGAATGTTTGTACAAGACAAGAGGCGGCCAAAAGTGCAGTATTATGTTATGTGCTAGACCTGTAATGTAGGCCACACCTATTGAGTGACCTATGCGAACACGCTGAAGGACTTTAGTCTCTGGTGAAGAGGTTCTCTGCGGACAAGTAAAGCAAATCCTTTACAAAAAAAGTAGGCGGGGCTATAAATATGTGCTCAGCTGACTGCTGTGCTTGCTGACGACTGCGCCAGTGGCCATTTTGTATGTATGCAGGCAGTTCAGACTAAGGGAGAATTGTAGAGACTGCCAGGGGGCTCTCTGCTATGATAATCTAACCTTTAATTTAGGATTAATTTTGAGTTATGACTATGATCTTTTATACTTTGACTCATGAGAATTGAGACTCCAGATGCTGCAATAATCCCAGAACTTGTTGGCACATCTAGGCAGAGAGAATAAACTGAGGTAATTCCACTAGCTGTCATAATTACAAGTCACACACCTTCACAAGTTAGCTCTTGTAA
>OMKR01017010.1:2535-13951 GCA_900302355.1 Cyttopsis rosea | reverse complement strand
TTTTTTATGCAGGATATGTGCGTCTGTGCTATGGGAAAGGTATAATGAGGTCATGCTGAAAATATGCAGCTTTTTTTGGGGGGGGATTATTCCCTTCTTTCCAGACTTTTTCTGGAATCTTTTGAGTTTTTTGTATTATGTCGAATTACTGATTAAATAATGATGCCCACATGGCCGCGCACGTTCCGCTGAAACATTTACCTTAATTACGTTAGTGTTGCTGCTGAGGCCTAATCACTGCCACCTTCAGAGGCCTAACAATAGCAGAAAGTCGATCGTGACTTCGGGAGATCGGAATGAGCTGGACGCAGTCCAACAATGGCAGCTATAAAATGAAAACATATGGGAATATTTTGCTTGAAAAACACTACGATGGTCAGTAAACCGCCCAATCTCTTTGGGATTTTGTGATTCAACTTAAAACCCACTGCATCCATTACCTCCTTCAAAAGAGGGGATCGGGCTCATTAGATAATAACTGATGGATTGGAAGAGTGGATGTCGTGCTACTAGGTCGGCACGTGGTGAAAACATGTTGGGGAACAAAGTGTGATTGATATAAACATGTGGGAGGACATGTGAGACACAGCATCCGCAAAGCGATAAAGAGTTTGATTCTGTCTCCCTCTCTGCGCTGACCCATGTGACTTCAAACACATCTTTACTGTTGAATCATCTCCGCTGCTGCTTTGTGAAATAACAGCAGTGAGATGATGAGACGGATGCTGACGGACGTTCGACAGCGAAGAGGACGTTTCCTCAGACGAGACACAGAATGAGGAACATAATCCATCTTTAAAGAATCACAACAGGCGGCGTCAAACATCCCGTGCTTTGGGAAAACACGACGCGCGGCACATTTCCTCCGTCTTGAAGTCCGTCGCAAACAAATCTCCGACCCGCACCCCCCGGACCTCTTTCGGGAGGATCTCTCACGGTTTGGGTCGCAGGAGATCTGTCCTCCCTCTGAGCCGAACCTCCGCCCGCTTCCTCCTTCTCCTCGATCAATAGGATCCTCTATTTGAATGGACGGCGCTAAACTCCCACGGCCATTGACCTCAAGTATTTCCACACATCTGTGGCGCTCCGCTCACGCCGGGATCAGGAGTCGCACGGCAACGGCGGAGCCGCGGCTCGAACACAAACAAGGATCAATAACAAAAACCTTCTGTTGTTTCCTGTACTAGTTCGGGATCGAGAAATGATTCATGAAACTTAACGCTCTGGCTTAAATCAACACAAGCCTGTCGCCTGGTGCGGCTTATGTTATCTAGAAAGTCAACTCATTTACACGGTATATTGCCTATATATTATATATATTGTGACTTGTATGTTTATACTCCCAACGGATGCAAATGATGGACTTTGCATGCGTAGGCTGTAGACTTTCAGTCTATACCCCTGAGTCTAAACATGATACCATCAGTAATACATAACCAGATATTACTCTGATGCTCGAAGGAGGGTGGAGGACCATAACTCAGTTTAATATAATATTTTTACAGGAAACGTGAAATAAGATATGATAAGATGTGCACCAGATTCCTCAAAGAATAAAATAGCTTGCTACGTGGAACTTTATCCCAAGACTCCGTCCAGCCCCTCCTCCACTCCGCTGCGTAGTGAGAGTCACATGCTGTACGCAGCGGAGTGGAAACCGACGCCGGGCGGACCGGACGCACTTTCCGAGCCAGCACGACCGTCGCATCACATCCCGGAAGCGGCCCCGGCACCTTGTTGTTTCCGGGGGACGGCGGCTCGGCGTCGCTCGGCCGGAACTTCTCCTGCAGCGTCTCTGCGAGCTGGCACAGCAGGGAGCCGTTGTCCAGGCGATCCATGAAGCTCTCGGCCGTGATTTCCTCACCTGAGCGGGGAAGGCGGGAAAAAACAAACAAAACAAAAAAAAACGTAAAAACGGACGACCAATGAGATCATTTTCATTCTAATATCGTCATGATATTAACTGTATGTGTCGAAAAAGAATTTGTTTTTTTGCGGTTTTACCTTGGACCCACAGAAAAAGCCCCTTTCCCAGGCTCGGGCCGCGGAGCCTAATGCGAGCCTGACGCTGTGGATCTTATGATTACGCGGCGCGGAGACACAATGACAAATTCAGAAGCGGAGCGGACGTTTTAATTTGCGCGACGATACTTCGTTATCCCTCCCTCCGCCCCCGCCCCACTCGCTCCGATAGATGGGTGATCAACATGTGGTGTCCAGTTGACTGACTTCCAGACGACCATTCCTGCTCCGTTAGATCATGCTGAAATAGGAGGTGGTGGCAGGGGGTGTCTGTGGAAAGAAACCGGGGGGAGGCTTTTCTTTTTTTTTCTGCGTCTTATTGGAGGAGGGGGCTCGGGGCACGGGGGTTTAATGAGTTCCAAATGTTGCAATTCAGGCAAAAAGAGAAGATTGAAGGCTTGAGAAATAAGCTGCCGTCTGATTCCCGTGCAACCTCCAGTCCTCTTGGCTGGAGAAGGAAACGTATTCCTGAAACTCCGGGAGGGGGATTTTAACTCCGATAATCAGCCTCAAACATCGGCTGCTCCCTCTGTCGGGTCACCAGCACAACGCCGGCGTCTATCCGAAGCCTAACCCGAAAACCCTGTAACCCGCTCAGCCACCGGTGCGTCGGGGATCCTCCCTCAGCGCACCAACCACGGTATCGGAGCGATCTTCTGAAGAAACTGCACTTTTCTTAGTAGATTTTTAGAAACTGCTCAGTTACAAATTGTCAGTCTCTTCATCTTAGTTCAGTCACGTCTCCCTTCCTCTTCCTCCGTCCTGGCTGCTGTCAAGAACACACGCACTCACATATTCGCTTGATATGAGTGTAGTAAAAAGTAAAATTGGGTACCCTCGAAAATGGCAGCATCCTTCCATACTGAAGCAGCAGTATTTTCAAACTTCATGGAACTTTGCTTGAATTTACTGGAAGTTTTTGACCCAATATGTTCATAATTAGAGAACTACTTTTACTTATACTCGAGTTCAACTTCAATTTTGGAGTACTCTACACACCTATGATGCCTAATATTACCAATATCCCACGGCAACGGCACGACCACGCCTCACCTGTTTGCACTTAATGACGCTCTAATCTCCCAGCGTAACAAGTCAAATACAACTGCAAAAACAACAAAAAGCTTCCTTTTTTTAAAGAGCTTTGAAAGGTAGAGTTTTTACTGGCCAGGACGTTGAACAAACGGATAGTAACCGGCTTCTGTTTTCTTTAGGGCTGTGATCCACCTCTCCTGGCAAACCACGGGGATTCCTGCCTCAGCTGGCTCCAAGACAAACAGACAGACAGGCAGGGAGAGAGACAGAGAGAGAGAGAGAGAGACAGACAGACAGACAGAGCGAGAGAGACAAACAGACAGACAGAGAGACAGACAGACAGACAGAGAGAGAGAGACAGACAGACAGACAGAGAGAGAGAACTGGTGGAGGAACGGAGAGCTGTGAGTCTCGAGGTTGGGTCTGTGTGATGTATTACACAGCGTAACACGTAACGAAGCCTCTGCTGATGGTGGCTCCCCTTGCATCGACGCCGCACTCATTAATGAAAGCCATTATTCAGTGGATATATCGGCGTGCACGTGGAGATGGAGCCCCGTGCGTGCTGGTCAGCTTGGAATGAGCTCCAGATCAATTCCAACATCCCCAAGGTGCCTCCGGACCAGCTAACGGCGAAAATATGTGAACCCTTCTTTCTATCGTAGTCATTAGTAATCACTTCCTTCTTAGGACATTGAACTTTTCTCAAATAATTCAATAATGCACCAACAGTTTTTATTAGCGATGTTAGTGCAAAGTAAAAACTGTTAAAAAACTGTTTTCTATAAAACGGTGTTCCTGCCTTTCTGCTTATTGCTATAGGTTGAAATAATGACTCATAAAAATATCTGATAAGACGTGTTGTTCCTTTCCTCTCCACTCCAGTTCCGTCCACCTACAAATGAATGAGATACCTTTTTGTATGCATGTGCATGTGTGTGGGTATGTGTATGCATGTGCATGTGTGTGGGTATGTGTATGCATGTGCATGTGTGTGGGTATGAGTATGCAGGTGCACGTGTGTGTGTGTCTCACCCAGCATGCTGGTGAGCCACAGCGCCAGGTCCTCCTTCATGGGCAGCAGACTGGCCTCGTGTCGACTCTCCAGCCACTGCTGGTAGCGCTGCATGTCGGTGAGGCCGGGCCCGCTGTGCTGCTTGGGGCTCAGGGAGCTGCACATGGTGCCGTCCAAGGCCTGCGAGGACAGAGAGGGGTCTAATCAGCCGGTCCATTATTCTCTATGAGCGGAGGGGAAGAATGGCCGCTACAAGAGGCGGGCGGAGTACCGTCATCATTTTGGCCAAATCCTGGCTTTGCCTCGGTGTGGGTTACAGCGCACCTAATGACATGGCACATTCCCAGGAAGCCTGACAGCCTCGGTTCTATTCCCACCTCTCACTGACAACAGGCTCATTCATAGCAGACTAAACTGTACGCTCCATTTTCAGGTGGCCCCTCGCACAGAATGGAGGGTCTGCTGTGATTTCATGCAATCTAAGTAGAGTTATAATCTAAAACACTCAGGAGAGTTTAATCAACACATCAAAACACAGAATCCAAACTACATTTGTTATCAATCTTTAAATTAATATTTGATGACTTTCGACAGCCTTCAGCCGAAAAAATTTGATAAAGTTCCACTCCGCAGTCCAAGAAACAATTGCACCGTCTATTATTCAAAGGAATCTGACTCAAGCATCAAGTATCCTGAAATAATATTTTATTAAACTGTGTTATTGCCTTCCACCCCCCTCCAAGGATCAGTGGATGGAGTACAAAGCTATCTGCTAAAAAGTGAAGTGATAGAATGAATGAGGTGTTGCCCAGTCTTTTTTTGTATGAGCTATAAACTTTAAACTTTAAGATTTTTACTCCAGTTGAATAACATTAATAGTTTTGCTGCTAGGAAGAGTGAGTGACTTATAAAAAGGAACTGGGCACTAGATCTGAGACCCGAGCAGGCTGAAAAAAACATCAACAACTGCACGGTTTATTTTTATGTTAAAACTGGGGTGTTGGGCTCGGCTCCCAAAGTATACCATAACATGGTTAGGGTTGAAGCGGACTCTAATCGGCCCGGCAGACATGCTGGAGACAGCCTGGAGGCAGGGGATGGTGACATCATCAGGACGTTTCTGATGGTTCCCTCGGGTCAGATTACCCCGGTGGCCAAATCCACTTTGGATACCGTTTAAACAGTAGACCGCTCCGGTGTGAAAGTGGCAGTGGAGAGTTCTTCTGAGAGGAGGAGATTCAAAGTGGCACGAATGCAGTTGCAGCCACTGGGTTTTCATATCCTAAACACTCTATTTCAACCCTTTTGAGCTGTACTTCATTTTTCCTTGTAGTCTACACGGCAGCAGGATGGAGGATGCAAATTCAAACAAGGATGTAAAACATCTGGCAGGGTTGGTTTAATGTTGCATCTAACCTGCAAACTTAGAGCCGATTGACACACAGTACAATGCGTTATGTGCTATGTGTTTGCATGAAAAACCTTCATGCAAACACATTAAAAAAACAAAACGTGGGGAAGGACCTGAGACAAAGCTGTGTGGAGCTACAAGGCACCACTATGGAGCCAGCCCTCTCCAATATAAAACAAATTCCAACAATTTTCCTTACACCACTGGAAAGCGATTTAGGCTGAGCAGATGGCAAACTGTCAGGCTATTCCTCTCGCCCTGGAAGCCGAGGGACTGTGACACAACGCGAGGAATCTGACCCCCGCAACGTCAGAACGGATGGGCGTCGAACAATAGAAGATCTTTTCTGATCTGGCGGGAGGAGCGGAGCCTCCATCGCACCCCGGTGCTACGCTGCTCGCCGGGACCTTGACGTCCAGACCAGGCCGTCTTATCTGTCCTCGTCTACACGGCCTGCGCGCGGCGGCTCGGCACTGGCACTGGCACTGGCACGCAGGCGTCAGATTCCCACCGTGCACCGGGCCAACCTCATCTCCTTCTGAACAAGAATAATTCAATTTCATGCTATGTCGGAAAAACACAGCCTATATGAATTCCTAGCATAATAGGACATTATGGCTGTATCTTCAACCGTGCTTTACATTTCATTGGTTGCATTGCCTTTATATCCCATTCTTTGTTACTGTAAAACCCCAATCCCTCTAATGGGGTCAGTTCATTTCATTGATTTCAATATGAATTTCCACAACTGATTCTTTCTCGATATAACTAAGAATAAGAATAAGCCTCCATCCTGTCCTAATGGAATCTTCCTTATTTCCCCAAAGACATCGTCCTAAAGGAACAACCAGCTGTGACCAAACATACCTGGTTCCTCTCACCGTGCTGCGTGTTGACCTCTTCAGCTCGGGGCCAAAAACAAATATTCAACAGTCTGCGATCACATGCTCCTCCGGGGCTTCCCGCTTGTTATTCTCTTATTTAAAGTCTTAGCAATAAGGCTTTTTTTTTCCCAGACGCACATTTATTTGGTGTAAAAGCACGCCAAGGTCTGGTTGCGACCCCGCACCAAGCCGTCACAACACGCCGCCGGGAGGAGGAGGAGGAGGTGGGAATCTGAAATGCTGAGTCACATCAATTCAATGCAAATAAACACAAAGCGCCACGTTGTCTCCGTAACTTTCACGACAGGTCACTTCACTCTGACTCCAACAGAAAACTCATCTGGATTTTGACTTCTGTACTTCAACAGTTTTTACTTTTTTGGTAAAAAAAACAAAAAACCCTGTATGAGTCGCATATTCAGGTGTCAGATTGATAGGAAAACGTGCCCAGTACCAGTAAAATATAAAACAAAGTTGAATTAAATGAAATAAAGTTTTTTGTTATTCTGATCTAGAATTGTATATAAAGTTGGAGAAAAAAAAGTTTATCCTTGAAGAGAATTAGAGTATAACAGAATGGCAGCTCATATCTAATCCATACCTATTTTAATAAGACTAAAGCTTTGTTTATTGGTGTAACAGATGGAATGCCATAGAGATCTAAGTCATTCTGTCCTAATTCACTACAGACTAATCAGATTACAGGCTATGACAGCCTGTTATTCATCCCTTGGACTGAAGAGCTGCACATTGGCATTGCTAATAAAAACTAACCCAGTGTGATAACAAGCAGAAATGACTGTGCAGATATCATATTACATGTGCCCTCACATTCTTTCCCATTATGGCTTTTATTGTTGGAAATTCGTTTGAAGGCTGTTGTCATTGTAGATTTATCTACAGTGGTGACCTTTGCTGCTTTTTCCAGCACATTTCAGTAGCAGCTGCAACTTAATCTTTGTTAAAACTATGTTATTGTAACAATATTAAAAAGTCATAAAAGAGTCATTTTAAAATACTTCAAATGGGATCAAAGCGTTGAAAAGCAGACACAGACTGAAAGCCAGTCAGACGCCCACTCACTCAAAGCAGTAAAATGACTTTAAGCCAAATAACAGAAGCAGGAGCCTGGTGTTATGTTAAGTGGGGCGGAGGGACTTGAAAAACGAAATAAAAAGCAGAAGAAAGAAGGAAAAAAAAAGCCCCAAGTCATTACTTTAAAACACACCGACACACCCCTCCCAGGACCGAGAAAAGTTCCGAGAAGCTTCATCCCACGAATGACGCGTCTCCTCCGAACACAACGTGCGCGCAGGGGACGCAACGTCCAGGATCAACACCGATCAGCGCGTTGAAAAGATCTCACCTGCGGGTCAGGAGGCTGCAGACTGTCCCGCGCGTCCTCCGCGCATGCTTCCCTGTGAGCGGCTCGGAGGGAGAGGCTGCTTATACCGCACACACGCGCGGGGCGATGGGAGGGATGGAGGGATGGGAGGGATGGAGGTCTGAGGGCCGTGCCTCCTCCTCCTCCTCCTCCACACGCTGCGGTGTCACTCCTCGGTTCCGTTTGCGGCTCTATTCCTAATTCCTACTGTGGAGGATTATATTTCCTATTGATTTGGATAACTGGTATTTTTGCACGATTTGGCTCGTCGACGCCGTGTTTGACGGAAGCCTATAGGGGACTAGGTTCGAATGGAAATGTAATTCCACAATAGCATTCTAATTTTCCACATATGTCTGTGTTATTTGAGTAAAAGTGAAAATGCAATATGTGAAAATGCAAATGCAAATTGGATTATTGCATTTTCTTTTTCTTTTTTACTCAGATAACAAATACATGATAATGCTACTGTGGAATTACATTTTGATTTTAATATGGCCCCTTCCATAGCAGTTTGTAGATTTAACATCATGTTTTCCATATGCATACGGTCGGTGCAGCGTAAAGGGCAAACTCCAAGTGCGAGATTTATTATAATATTCTAAATGAGTAAAATGGATATTTACAAATACAGGAAAGAAAAAACATGAGCATAATATATATAAACTATGGTTTATGCATGTACGTAGAACATGCAGAAGGGTACGTATGTATGTACACAGTAAGACTTAAAACCAAATATCTTTGGACAGTTATTTGTGTTGCCTGCGCTATTTTACTTGGTGTTTCTTGAAGCTGAGAGATGTGCGCATGCGCAGGATCGGCAGATTGGAAGGACGCTACTGCGCAGACGCACACCCGAGGTTAAAAAGTCCACTTGCGTTAATTTTGTTATCGGTATACTATTTATTATTGAGTTGATATTTTTGGACTGTTTACATATTTGTACAAATACATATTTGTTTTGTCCTGAATCTGGGTTAAAAAGCTGTAATATAGGTAAAAATAATTTATTGAGAGTTTCAAGAGTTTAGATAAGATAAGATAAGATCAACTTTATTGTCTGTTCCAAGAAAAAACAGAAATTACATATTTACATTTGTACATATTTACATTTATGCAAAATGAATTTTGCCATAATATACAATTACTTAAATATTGGTTTACAACATTTGGTTTACCTGGCATACAATAAAAAGTACAAAACGGACGTTATCATTGTATTATTATTAGTTATTTAATCCGATAAATCTAATTGAGATTAAAATCTAATTTGTAAAACAGGCCGGGCCAAGAAGGCAGCATAACATTCAAGGTTACAAACAAGCACATGAAACATAAAAACACTCATTGACTATCAATGTTAAAACGACACAAACCTTCCTAAATAAAATCTTCACGTGTGAGAAATAAAGGAATAAATGTAATACTGTTTCAAGTTTCCCAAACCGAATATACTTAAGTAAATACAGATACTTGAAAAATGCACTTAAGTACAGTAACGAAATACTCTTACTTTGTTACTTTCCACCTCTGCGTACAAAAACACCTGGTCTTTCACAGGTTTTCCGGTGACTTTTACTTTGAAAGAACGGCGGCGTCGAAGCGCGCTGTACTGCGCATGCGCAGACCAGAGAGCCAGGAAGCGTGGTTCCGCTCTTGTTCCGGGTTGTTTTGGACTCGTTGGCGGGGCTTGTTTGCGGGTTTCTCCGCGGGACGGGACGCCGGTCACGCCGGTCACGCCACGCTTTAGCTTCTCACCCCGGGCGGAGAGCGCCACATGGAGGCGGTTCTGCAGAACCTGCAGAGCACGGTGGAGCTGCTCTCCGTGGCCCGGACGGAGGCCGCGGGGCAGTGGGACCGTCGCACCGTGGACCGGGCCTTCCGGTGGGCGCTGTACTGCGAGCACCTCCACGCGCGCTTCCACGCCACCACCACCGCACGGGACCTGATGGAGAAGCAGCTGCGCCTCACCAACGGAGGCTTACGGGCGGCGTTTCCCGGTCACACCGACCTCCGGTTCGGCGACCTGTCCCGGTGTCAGCAGCTGATGCTCGCCGGGCTGCTGGGGAACCCCGCGGTCCCCGGGTCCACGTTAAAACTCCTCTTCTGCGGCTCCGGTCCCCCGGACGCGGCTGGCGGCGGTTGCCATGGCAACCAGCTCATCGCGCGCAAGTCGGCGTGCAAGGTTCTCGCAGCCATGGCAACGAGACCCAACTCGGCCCCTGGTCCTGATGCTGAGGTCCAGGGTGAGATGCTGATGGAGAGACTGGCAGCTCTCCGGGAGGCGGAGGCGGAGGCGGCGGAGACGTTTTTAGACTCTTTGCTCCGAAGCTATGAAGCGCCGAGCGACGTCTGCCGGGTCCTAGCGGCAGCTTTGAGGAGGAAAAGCCCAAACCGCACCCCAGCAGAGGAGGCGTCCCGGGACCTTCTCCTGAACTGGTCGCGGAAAAACCAGGCTGTGCTGCAAACGATGTGTTCCACGCTGCCCGGCGCATCCCTGGCGGGCCTCCTGAAGGAACATGTGAAATTTCGGACCTTATACCGCGATGTGCTCAGAAAGTGGGCTTCGGAGATGGTGTTCGACGTAGACGGAGGTGACTGGGTTCAAACGGGAAGCGCCGCAGGAGTCTCCTTCCAGACGCTGAGCGACAGATTCCTGCTGCTGGTTGAGGTCTGTCCGTCGCTGAGGGAGGACGTGGAGCAGGAGTTAAACGTCCTGAAGGTTTCAGACGGAGACTTCGATGTGAGGGGTCTGAGCGTCTGGGGAGATCTGCTGTTGGAGCTTGGAAAGTACAGCTCTTAATTCTGATCGTCGTGGTCCAAGGATATTTGACATTTTGTGTTATATTGCAATAAAAAAAAACACTTTATTTTTACACTCATACTATTCTTTAATATGTCTCTAGGACTGTTATGCACTAATCGATGTCTGTTTCCTACACTTAACTCTTAATATTTTAAAATAGATTATATTGAAAAATTATAGTAGCTTCCCTAGCTTTGTATAGACCAACAGGACCAATATCACATTATAGACTGCAGCATTACCCTCTCACATCATTTAGTTGTTGTTTCTTTTCACTATATTTGCTTATACAGCTGGCAGGGGTGAACAGATGGTAGCATTGTATGTTCCCTGTATTTATTGGTTGCCTGTGCCTGGATTTGGTTAAATTGAAACTAAATGTCATGCATTGAATAGTTTACACCCTGCTAATCTGTCCCTGGAGACAAAGGGCCTCATGCAACATCATAAATTACATCTTACTATCAAATTAGTGTATGTGTAAGCCATTTTAAAGATCACCATGCATTTGTTTATTTGTGTTGTCCTAGTTATACCCACTAAAATTATACCAATATCTCTACACAGCTAGGTATTATTTAAAGTATTAACACAATGACAAAGGCCCCTTGTAATCACATGTAAGCTTCCTTTTTTCAAACCACATGAATTTAATTGATTCTGCTTGTGGCTAGTTTTGTATTCAGGCTATTTTCAGAAATGATAACAAAGGGGTGCAGGTACACTGAATCCCATTCAACTTTTGATTTTCTCACACCATCTGTCGGCATCTCCTCTTCTCTGGCCTCAAATCCAAACATTTGGTTCGCTGCGTGCCAGTCATGTGACTTGTGCCTCCAATTTACACCTCCCAACC
>OMKR01017009.1:2506-13935 GCA_900302355.1 Cyttopsis rosea | reverse complement strand
GTTTATAGTGTTTTATACATATACTGTATATATATATATAATATTAAAAAAAAATATATATATATATATATATAAATAACTTTTTTATTTCCCCCTAATAAGCCATTAAGTTGTCATTGGGCATTGTGATGTTAAGTTGAGGCACAACATGCTCCTCATCCCTCTCCATGCTCTGCTCCTCTTGGGGAAGGATGCTCCTCATAATACCTCTGCTCCTCATTGGGAAGGATGTTCCTCATCCCTCTCCATGCTCTGCTCCTCATGGGGAAGGATGCTCCTCATCCCTATCCATGCTCTGCTCCTCTTGGGGAAGGATGCTCCACATACCCCCCATGCTCTGCTCCTCATGGGGAAGGATGCTCCTCATCCCTCTCCATGCTCTGCTCCTCGCTTGGAAGGATGCTCCTCATGCCTCCCCACATAACCTGCTCCTAATGGGAAGGCTGCTCCCTGTGCCTCCCCTTGCTCTGCTCCTCGTGTAGCCCCCATGCTCTTCTCGTCACGCATCCCCTTGCTCTGCCTCTCCTGGGGATGGCTGCTCCTCGTGCCTCTCCGAGATGCGCGTTCCCCTTTGGTGAGGTCGTCGTGTTTGTACTTAGGACCGTTCAAGTGCAAAGCTCAAGCCATTCCCCTCTAGCTGTTTAGACATCCTGTTGAAGACAGCCGGTGGGCCTAATTTGACCTCCACTTGTCAGGCCTGGACACGTTGGTGCTTCTTCTGCGGAAAAGAAAAGCTGTCAAACCACCTACCTATACAAGTGATGGTCTCGCTGAAGCAACTCCAGCGTTTAAAAGAGCTAGACTGTAAAGCATTTCCTTTTGACCATATCTCAGAAGATGGCAGTGCTTTTATCTCCCTCAGAACAAATCCCTGTTGGCTTATTTTAAGATCAGGGAGTTATTTCTGTGTTGGGATTGTGAAGTGGATTTGGCATTGCACATTTGACAATTGGCCTACTTTTTCAAATAAACATTGCTTAAAATGTCATGCCCAATGATGGGTGGATGTTCAAAATGACCTCTGTAATGGGAAATTTCACAATTTCAGGGCACTGACACAGTATTATGAGTTGGCACATGGGTGGGGCAGCAAGTCTATTTTTGTTTCCACCTGTAGATCTAAATATTTTAGAGTGGAAGAACACTGTAATTCTGTGTCTGTTGGGATGATCACAGTAGTACTATGGGGATTAGGCATTGTGAAGCTTGCATTTAGCCAAATGGGATATGTATTTGATATGTATTTTGGTCAGTCATTAATGAGTGTGTGTCATTAATACCCATTTAGCTTTTGTTTTGAATATTTGTCCTTCTTCACAAAGGCTGTTAATCTTTTTTCTCTGCTCTGCCACTTTCTTCTCTCTTGTGCTTCCTCAAACCCATCCAACAGGATGCCACCTCAGGATTTATTAGCCTATATCTGGTAATGTGAAGTGGACAATATTCTGTCTACTTATGTTTTTTGTCATGCTCTGAATAGTTTTTTAGATTTAGTTGAAACGACCCATGCAATGTTGATAACTGCCGGAGGACTATTTAAAATTGAATATCATACCTTCATGTCTGTTGTCCCAAAATGAATCTTTCATTGTTTCACCAGAAATCTCACAATTCCCTTATAAATTGTCCAAAGGTTTAATTTAAGCATGATGATTTGTAATGATTTTTCTTTTCATTACCAGCACCGAAAACTGTAGGTGTTCAAATGTGCATTTATAGGCCTGTTGATCTTTTTATATAGGAGTTACTTTCAGTATCCACTACCATAGTAACCTTCCTCTTTGTATTTGTAATATGTAAACAACACCTCACATCACTTGGCCAGAGACCACCATTACCAACTGTGGCACAGGATGTACTATCCAATACAAAGACACTTTGAATTGACAAATCCTGAGATTCCCACTGTTTCGTAACATGTTCAATGTTTCATTTGGACTTGGTAGGTCCAATTTCTGTACTAATGGCAATTAAAAAAGTTTTTTTGCAGCAAATTGCCCGAGAATGTACATGTCAGCACATGTACAACACCTAGGCTGAACTAATGGTAAAGTACGAGACATGACAACCATCAGGCCAAAAGAAAATATTTATAAGTGTTGCAATATCATGAGTATCCACCAAGGTTTTTATTTGGTTTCTGCTGGTAACAGTTACAGAGCTAACATTTTGGTTACATCACGGCTACAACAAGGTTATATGTATATCTTTGTAATTGAAGAGTTTGTAAAACTGAATATTGTGTGTGTGTGTGTGTGTGTGTGTGTGTGTGTGTGTGTGTGTGTGTGTGAGTGTGAGAGAGAATTTGTCCAATATGTTTTTAATCAGAAAATTCTATTTAAAATGTAGATTTTTCACCTTTGTTGCTAAACCAACTCGTATGTGTGTGTGTGAGAGAGAGAGATCTATAGCATCATTTGGGCATGTTGAGTGAGTTTCTGCTTTTCCTGCAAACTGTTCCCAACACAAACGATGGGCCCTGAATTTGTGTGTTGAAATAAAAAGCGGTATATTACCACATGCACAGTGTGTACTGCAGGGATAAACGGTGTCAACCAGTGTTCATCACTAGATTTGTCCTAGATACATACTTTTTTTTTGGTTAACAGAGATGGTTTGTTACACTGATTTGTTTCAAATTTATCACGGCCATGCTGTCAAGATTGTGGCTATTGGCTCGCATGATTTCGGTTGTATTTGTTTGTGATTGATACAACAATACAATGGATCCGGGCTTCATAAGTAGGGTCAAATTAGGTCCAGAATTTTAAACCATTTTTATCACCACCCCTTTCCTCTCTCTGCTGTTTCCTACTCTGTGAAGCCTCACTTGGCCCCTCAGTGGACAGTGTCTTGAGTCCCAGCAGCTTGTCCTTGCCCCACCTAAGATTAGACAAGGAAGAAAAATAGGCTAAAGGGAGAACTATCGTCTCAGTACAATTCAGTCTCAGATGCTTAACTCTTGATCATGGTTGGGCTTCTTATCTTTCATAGGAAGAGGAGGAGATGACTGCAAAAGGACGGTCACCTCAGATATGTGAAGCTCCATTTTGGTCCCAGTAGTTATAGAAAAGGAATGAGACTAACCACGGATTAGGAGTGTGACTGTTTTAGGAATCTGGCAGGGCTACTGTTTGGACATATCTGGTGGACATATAAAGACATGACAGCTATTTCTTAATTATGGGATGTTTATTACAACCTGCTTAGAGCTACTCGGAGAACCAAAACATTCACAAGTAAGGAAATACTATCTTAACCTAGTGACGTATCAAATGACAAAGTGATATTGAGTCAGGGTTGGTGGCCTTTTAGCCAGCTCTGGCCCCACACCGTACTTGGAGGTCAGAGCGGCTTCTGTGGGAAGGCCACAACTAGCGCCTCCACATCCTCTCTTTCTGTCTCATGTGGGCAGACCTCGAGAGGCCTCTGGCATACTCCATGAGAAATGCCACAACAAAGTGAGCAGAGGGCAGAGATTCAATGACTCCCCACATCCACCCATTGGGAGAAGTGAGTTCCCGCGGTCCTTCAAGTCTGACGGAACCAAATCACCAGTATAGATTTAATAACAGTAACAGTGGTCAGTCTCCCCTGCACAATTAGCCACAATCTTAATCCTGTTTTTTCATCAACTCACCAGCTCATGAATGAAGTCAACAGGAACACAGACCGCACCAGCAAAGAGTAGTAGCCTTTTTGAACGGGAAGTCCAGAGGCTTGTGGCTGCTGTATGTGGCGTTGGGGGCATATAATCTGTGGTATGTTTTGGAGCAAGAGTCCTGGCGGCCCTGGGTTAGGTCTACTCCAGCCTCCCATGAAGGGAAGCATTCACAGTATTCCTGTCTCCAGAAACCCCCCCCCTCCCTCTCAAGACATAGAAACTGTATTAATATGGCATGAATGGAGACGGACAGACAACCATTATCTTGCACTGCAGCAACTAGAGGGGCAGCATGCACCACTGACAACCAGGGGAAAGTTTTTTCCTGTCGTAAAGGGTGAAATACCCACACACACGCACACCCCACCACTGCCGCGTCATCAGTGGGCCATTTGAGTATCGTACCTGTACTGTTTTGAGCCAATGGAGTTCCAGGGATTCTCTGAGAAAGAGTTGAACTTAAATAGTATAGCTGTTTTTAGTATAACATGTAATATAGAGGTGTCTGCCACTTTGGTGGATGTTCCATTTATCAACATTTGTCATTTGTTTTGAGAAAATATGGGAAATCCAATATTTATTAAACTGACTGACTGAAGTATCCAGTTTGGCTCGCCTTATGAAGGTCATTTCAGAAACCATCGAATCCTAGACTAATTATTATGTGTGATTAGAAAATGTATTGCTGTATCCTGTATAGTATACTGTATATTATTAAAACTTTGTAACTCAGGTTTGCTGGTTTAAAAACATGAACAGTTAGAGAACTGTTGTGTGTACTCTAAAATTGAATTGGAACCTTTCATGAACCACGTAACATCTGTCTGTTGTTGTCATGGAGATGTAATTGGGCTTCCCTTTATATTTAACCCTGTGTCTCCATTCTACATGTGAAGGAAATGGCATGGAAACAGTCAGGTCCATTGACAACTGTGTGATTACACTCTGTGGTATGTTTTGGAGCAAGAGTCCTGGCGGCCTACACTCACAGATTACACTCTGAAGACTGTGTTTGTTCATTGGCAAAGAGGCAACAATGTCTTCATTAAGGCTGCAGTATACTCAAGATGAAACAGAGCTTTTCAAGCAAAAAAGACTCCTTTAGAACAAGACGTCTACAAAAAGACACTGTTTTGATTATGTGGAGGCATGTGCAAACACCAGTCAACTATTCACAAGTTGGCAAAGGGTTTGAAGGCCACACCCTGTCTGAATTGGTCCAAATATCACATGTTTGGGTGCTTGATCAGACGGGGCAGCAGCGTTTAACTTTCTTCTCTAATTAATTTCCCCACTGTCTGTCATTTTGAATACATGTCATATTGAGTATATTGACAACTGTGTGCTGGTTGTTCCTTATCATAAAGTTCTTTCTTGGTTTGTAATATACTGCCTACTTCAGTCACTTGGAACCCAATCTAAATTTGTGTACACATTAAGCTTTTTCAATGGAGACAACGATGTTGAGTTCAAAATACAAAGCAAGTCATATTATCAGTCAGTTTTACATCTCTTGACACAAATTATTGTCATGAGGCAATAGAGCGGCAACTAACGATTATTTTCATTATTGATTTATCTGTCGATTATTTTCTCGATTAATCAATTAGTTGTTTTGTCCATAAAATGTCAGAAGATTCTAAAAAAATGTCGATCGCTGTTTCGCAAAACGTCTTGTTTTGTCCACAACCCAAAGATATTCAGTTTACTGTCACACAGGACGAAAGAAACCAGAAAATATTCACATTTAAGAAGCTGGAATCAGAGAATTTGGAAATTTTCTTCTGAAAAAATGACTCAAAGCGATTAATCGATTATCAAAATAGTTGGTGATTAATTTAATAGTTGGCAACTAATCGATGAATCAACTAATTGTCGCAGCTCTAGTTGAGAGAGGTCAGGAGACATGTTAAAAAAAGGCCCAGAAAATATAGTGCCAAATGAAAGGGCCGTCTGACGGCAAGATAAAGCTGTGAAAATATTCGAAATATAGCGTACACTTAAACTGATATAGCTTTTTTTAGGCAAGACTTTCAGGTGGCTAAAATACATTTTGTTGATGGCCCCTTCTGCACCAATACACTCTGCCGGCAGTCTGTGTCTGCTTCTCCAAACTGGGAACGCAAAGACCACAATCTACTGCAGGTAATACACTGACTATGGACAAGTACCTCATACAACCCCACTTCACCCCAAGGCGAACTATCCCTTTCATGTTTAGTCCATTTGATTGGGAAAGGTTTACATAAACAGGACAATACTATAATGATAATATAAAATAAAAAATAAAAAATATTCTTAATTTACATTTTATTCATATACAATTTATTTAACACTATGTTGTAAAAATTGACATATATTTGTGTTTTAAACAATATTTTTGTAGGTCAAATCTAACTGCCTCCACTCAACAAAACCCCCCTGGACAGTTCATCTGCACTCCCTAAATGCCGTTGTAAGGGGTCTTAAAGTTACTGTGCTGCATGTGGATCTCCTCGCCATCTCTATTCACATATATTATGAATGAGACGGTTTGTAGACGCAGCCTCACGGCAGTGATTCACACACTCCTCCTGACCCTTTGCTCGTATTCCCGAAAGCTGCGTTCCATTTCTTGCGACACCCGCCGACCGCCAACCGACCGCAAACTATCTCACAGCGTCCTGTGAGTCAGGGAGTCTGGCGTTCCCTTCCCCCCGAATAATAAAACCCACCGCGCAGAGCGGGTCTGCGCTTTTTTCTCGCCCCCTCACATGTGGTTGTGGAGTCCCGGCCGCACTCCTGTCGTTTTGTTTGTCTGTCCTGCCAGGACGCGGGTGATTTATAGACCGTCCGTCTGTACGTCCGCCCAGGGTCTATGTCCATTACTCCAAAAAGTCATTTTTTTGCTGATATCAGCAGCGTTAACAGTGCAATTCATACACATGTGATTTGGGGTCAAAAAAATAAATGTCCATTTGTTTTTCAAAACCTCAGTGTATAATCACACATTTCCTGGGAGGCATTTTGACATTTGCCTCACAGGCTCATAAAAATGCACGCTTCCGTCTGAGAGCTCCAAATGGCTGGATTTGGACTATCTACATCCCAAACTGCACATCAATATCCTCCAAGTCGATTTATACAAACGTAAAGCTCAAGCACAATGAGAATCTCTTAAGTTCTCACCTTACAATGACAGACATTCAATCAATCACTCTGCACCATGCGTTATATTTATATTACGCCTATGTTATGACTTAGTTTCTGTCACAGGTGGCCTGTTGGGCATGTTTCACCAGAATGGACAGAGCAGCCAGAGGAGAACAATTATGTTGAGAAAGCCAGTAGAGAATCTGTGTCAATCTTAACTTAGTACCAGGTTAAAAAAACACACCCATGCCCAAGCAGGAAAGCAGGTTTTAGGGAAATTTGTTACAGACTTGGCTTGGTTGTGGAAAAAAAAGGTATTGGAGGCATGACTCCGGCACGTCTATCTAAGTTCTATCGTTTTATCGTTTTTAGTCCAAAAATTTACTTTTCTTAGATGATATTTTTGGCGTTTTGGCTCTGAAATCAGTAGTTTCTCTTATATAGCCACAAAACTCAACATGTGGACTCAAGAGGGAAGTAGGTGTTGGTAGTGATGATGTGACTCTAGCTTATTTCTGTTAGAACTCTTCCTGTGTTTCAACTATCCCCGGTCTCCCTACATTCCGATTAAGCAGGATGATGCTCATTAGGGTAAGATTAGTCTGTCTGAAAAAGGCAGGTGAATCGCCGGCCACAGGGAAAAAAGAAAACCTTCCCAATGTATCAACTTATGCGGTGAACCGCACCCGTCCCGCACCTTAAACAGGCTGAAACAAACGCACGGGAACAAGGGTTTGCATGTTTAAATAAACACCGGCGAGCTGCGACGTTAAGGTGCCGTTGGGGCGTCGGATGAGGAGGTCATCATCAGAGGCTGTGAGCATTGAATGGAGAAATCAAGACATCTGATTGGCTCCCGTCGTTTCCCATCAGTTTCAGACACTAATCATAGGTCTCGAACGCCCCACACCTCCCCCCAGCCCCATGCCACGCTGCCACCAGCCTGTCGCCCCACCCTGATTACAGCCTTCTGATTGGCCCTAATTGGCTGCACATGTGGCCCAGGGTCAATGCTTGGAAACTAGCACACACACACACTCACACATATATACGCACGTGCACGAAACATATATGAGGGCATGTTCTACGTGTGTGTGTGTGTGTGTGTGTGTGTGTGTGAGTTTGTGTGTGGATATGAACACGCGAGCTATTTTAATGTGACACAGAGTGCTTGGCGTTAAGGGCTGCACACATTGCTCCGTGCGTCTCGTTGAAAACGCTGATCACGTCCAAACTACAGTGGGAGCTTTCCCATGCTCCTCGGCGTACAGTAATGACTGCTGCCCGGCTAAAAATAAGCGTTAAAACAGTCAGAAAGAATATAAAAATAAAAAAAATCCTCTCGGAGCGAAGAAGTTCTGCAAACCGCACCGGAGAAGGCGCCAAGCGGCGAGAAAGAGGAGTGCGAGGGCCGAGAAGAGCGGGGCATAAATCACGGCTAAAACGGCCAAGCGCTATAATGAAAACGCCGGATTCTTATTATAACTCCACAACGTGGGAGAGAGAGAGAGAGAGAGAGATAATTTAATATAAGATGTAATTTAATATAACCACATGATATAATTCATGTATTACTTATTACACGCATATGTATTATTGCAGTACATGTATTACTTATCACACTTATTATAAACAAACAAAAAGAAATACAAAACCAAAAATGAGAAAACGCATAAAATAAATAAAAGACCGAGCGGGGAGAGAGAGAGAAAAAGAGAGAGAGCGAGAGTTAGGCTCGGGCGATCGTGCAAAAATTTCAATTGTCCAATCGCGGCCCCAGCGTCGTGCGTAATGTAATGTGGTGTAAGTTGGCACATTGCATTTCTGTAGTCGTGGTTGATTCAGACAATAGGCTGCACTTCACTTTGAGGGTTAGAAGAACACATCGTCACATACTGTATATTACAGCTGATGTGTCCCGATTTTTAAATATGTATAATAAACAAAATAATTATTAATTAATTATAATTAATAATTAATAATTATTTATCCTGGACTTGTCTGTTTGAACGTTGTAATTACAATTTACAACGGGAAAAAAAACCCCAATGTTATTTCTGCCAGAGGCGAACGCCGGTAGTAAAAGGCAAATTAACTGACGCTACCTGTGTCTTCTACATGTAGTAAAACGCGATCGGCTCGGTCGTCAACCCAACTCGTGTTGTCGCGGCGCGGTAGCAGACGGGCAGAAGCCGTCCCTGTAAAGTGCACACGTTACAAATGAAGACTACAACTCCCATGATCCCACGCTACTTCTAACGTCATCAGATTCTATCTTTTTGTTGTTGCTTTGATTGAGAGACCCCTAGCGGCAGAAATTACATATTGTACCTTTAAATGTTAATAAGCATCTTATAAGGAATAAAAAGGGCCTTATTACCTATTAACTAACACATATTACAAGGACCTTAATATAAAGTGTTACCATTTATTTATTAATTCATTATTGTGTTAAAGTCGTTTCCTATACATTGTGTTACATAATAATTGTTATTCTTTGACAATATAAGAATGCTTGTCGTGCCAATGAAGCTCATTTGAATTGAATTGAACTGTGAGGGAGAGAGAGTGAGGGTGAGGGTAGAGCAAGAGAGAGAGAGGGAGTGAGGGAGAGAAAAAAGAGAGATAGAGAGAGAGGGAGAGAGAGAGAGAGAGAGAGGAAGGGGCAGGAGCAGAGTGCCCATAACAATGGCCTGTGTTTACACTGGTACAGCCTCACGTTGTTTTCACTGGACTCTGGAGGACGGTGTGTGCGTGTGTGTGTCGACCGAGCACTGACTGACCGAAAACATATTAAAACATATTAAACGTCCCTAAATCCTCTCTATATTACAGAGATCAGACCTGAGCTGGTAATCATCGGTAGAACATATTACTCAGCGTCGGTTTTTGGCGTCGGCCCTCGAGGTGCGGGTTAGCGAGCGTGTGTAAGATCGCACGTGAAAGCCGCACAGCCTCATGGGAACCCCCCAGCGAAAACCGAGTCCACTCTAAACCCCAATAACCTTGAGACTACAAACTAGAGACTCGAAACCGAGTCGACCCCCTGTCCAAGTTGTCCCCGATGGCTTTGGCCACCAGGGATTGGTTCAGACTATTTGACCCAGGGATGGATGAGATGGACAGATCGTGTTGTTCTGGGCTGTGGAGGAGAGGATAGGAAAGGAAGTGAGGGGTGAAGAAAACAGTGTGTTTTTGCGTCTAAAACTGAACTATGGGATGCAGAGTGTCGGGAGGATGAAGAAACATCGATGGGAAGAAGTGGTGATATAGAGCAAATTAGCTCATTAAAACAATGTGGCATCAGTTTATGCCCTAGTGTGTGTGTGTGTGTGTGTGTGTGTGTGTGTGTGTGTGTTTGTGTGTCTGTGTGAATGCGTGTGTGTCCGAGGGACGGCGTCTGGTATCACTCAGACTGCAGCCGGTGCCGAGTTAATCTGCGACATTATAGCGCTGTCTAAAATGTAAATCTTACTTGATACACACACACACACACACACACACAGGTACGCGCAAATATCGGTGTGTTCGGACATTTTTCACCTAGCTAATGGAATTCCTGAAGCGAGAGCAACGCGGGGTGAACAGAGCGAGAAGGTGTGGAGATCGCATTCCTTCTCTCTCTTCCCCTCTCTCTCTCTCCATCGTCCTCCAACCTCTCCACCCCCCCCCACCGCCACACATCATAACACTATCCACCTGACGGGAGGAGGTGACTGGGCCTCCATGTGTGTGTGAGTGTGTGTGTGTGTGTGTGGGTAAGGCTTATGGGGTTACAAACCCCCCTGACCCTGGTCAAGCTGAGGCATTAACACCGTGTTTATCTTCCTGGACGCCCACCTATCACGGATGCTCATGTTATGTGTGTGTGTGTGTTCAAACAAGTATGTGTGTGTGTGTGTGTGTGTGTGTCGGACCTTGTGTGTCAGAGGACATGATTAACACACTCGTTCTTTTTCCCTCTTGTGTATATGAAGTAGACCAGGTTTCAGGTCTGGTAATTCGAGCCGCCAGGCGGTCTGCGCTACGAGGGCTCCCCGCCCCCCACCTCCGTTCTGGACCATTTTTATAGGCAAGACCGAGCAATCCAACATACACAATAATTTTCTTTATCTTTGTTTGCGTGTGCCCATGTGTATGTATGAGCTTGTGGGTTCTGTTGCTTTGGGTACTGAGGGAAAAGTCAAGGCAATAGATCTTCTCTAGCTTCTTGAACAAGCCATGCAAACTCTTTCCTGAAGCTCTACTTTTAAAGATGTGACCAAGGTTTGGATCTGTAGAGCCAGTGTACAGCTGGTCAAAACCTCCCTGAATAGAACGAATAGAAAATTCAGAAAATAGACCAGGTCAAAAATAAGGAAGGTCCTAAAAACAAGGCGCCATGGTTTGAGCGATGCCTCAAATCCTCTGGGCCTTTTGTTGGTGCTGGAAAAGTTTTTTGGGTTTGTCCTTTGGCTCGGGCAGAGGGGGGAAGTTAAATCAAATCATGGCTCTCGGGGGCTAGTTAAACAGCCAGAGTGGAATGTATGGCCAAACAGTTGACTGGCAGGAGCTCAGCGTAATGTGGCCTGAGCGCCGGCCAAAAATAAACAAAGTCGTTGCAAGATTAAGAAAAAAAAAAAAAAAAAAGACA
>OMKR01017001.1:2231-13617 GCA_900302355.1 Cyttopsis rosea | reverse complement strand
GGGGCCCGAGTGCTCCGGTGTGGAGAGAGGCGTAAGGTGGCTGATGGGCAGGCGATGGAAAGATAATGAAGAGGTGGTGTTTGGAGAAGCTAAAGAGGTCAACACTCCGGAATCAGGGGATCTGGTACCGACCTGCCCTCGTTGACCAACTCGATAAAGGCCAGCCCGGCGTTCTTCTGAATGGAGTTCTGCCATTCCTGAAAGAAAAAAAACACCTGGTATCAGTACAGTGGCAAAACCTAATTTAACTCATCTGTGGTAGGTGGATGCAACACATGGCGCTGATGGAAACATGTGTGGAAAGGAAATTTTAACACGGAAACACGGTTTACGTCTTAGCGTGACACATTTTCAATCAAACTGCGCTAACATTACTGTGTTCACACTACCACGTCTCAAAGAACCTGATTAATGAAGGGCACGGGCAATTGAAATGAAAAGCAGCACAACGGTAGTTAGAGGGGATTTAATGGATCTACAAATGTCTCGGGCTGTGTATCCTCAAAACTTTATACAGGTATACCAGCACAGATCCAGATAACCTAACTTGAGTTCTTAAACTCCATTTTTTTCAATACCAATTTCCTTGTTTTTATAATGGAAATATTGAGTTAAAGATCTCAAAAATATCTCTGCATAGCTTAAAAACAAAAGCCTTTTAACAAACGTTGGTATTAAACGACTATCAACCCTATTGAGTCAACACCATAAAAGTATCACATTTCAATACTCAGCCACAGTGGTGAGTGTGACCCAACAGTTTATGCGTACCATTCCCAGAACATTGTGGTTCAACTCAGAAAGCTAGCTTGGGGAGAGGAAGGGAAGAGCTGTGAAGTAAATGCATTTATCACAAGTGAGCGAGCAAAGTTTCCTCCTCCAGTTAAAAAACATTATGGTTCGAGGTGTCAGTGCAAACAATTAAAGCGCAGACATGTTGAACGTTAAATCTTCGCCTCCGTGAGACGACGGAGAGAGAGATGGGGGTGGGGGGGGCGTGGCGGTCATCGACTCTCATGTTCCGTTCGATATTTCAACACCTTCAACACAACCGTCAAAAGAATAATAAAGCAACAAGGTCATGGGGCCTGTCTGAACTTCACAGCGCCTTTTTCCCCCTTCTTCCTCTCCGGGGAGGCCAAGAAAAATGCCCTTCAAAATCTCAAGTTAAAAGATCGAAACTACCAAACTACCCTTTGAAAAAAAAAATCCTTCATCGGATTAACTCAGCACTCTAACGAAGAAGGTTAAGGTTAGCTGTAAGTTAATGTATGCAGTAGTTATTTATTTAATTTTTTTACATTTCCTTTATTGATTTTCACAAAGAAAATAACAACAACAGCTCAGTTCCATATATTTAGTAGTATTTGAGTATTTGCATAAATGGTCCAGGAAATCACACACAGCATTCATCCAGTCACCAGGGCATAGAAAATATTACACAATGGTGTTGTACACGAACAAAACAATCCCTGGGCTCAGTCACTTATCTTCATGCCAAACTGCACTTAATTCCTAGAAGGTTCAAGGGTTTCTCCCATTTTCTTACAAAAAGATGAGTTTTCCCACCAATACAGGATCTCAACTTCTCTAAAGTGGCAGCATCAGATATCAGAGATTTCCACAGTTGAACAGAAGGAGAGTCATCCCCAACCCACTTCGTCATTATATCCTTTCTAGCCAGCATTAAGAGAAATTGAACCGGTATACTATACTTCCTAGTAGGCATAAAAGAGGGCTGTGGAGCAGTTGTTGCCCTATCACCATACTTATTTCTTTGCATATTGCCTTCCAGAATAATTGAATATTTTTGCACTCCCAAAAACAGTGTAGTCTGGTTCCAATAGATACTTTGCATTTGGGACAGTTTAGAGAAACTCCTGTTGTATACTTACTATAAATACAAAGATATATGTAGACATATATTATATTGCATCTCACTATATCTATTGATATTCCGGAAGAATAAAAATTCTGAAAGAAAAATCACGGGTACTTTTTTACACTATCATCCCAGACACACTCCAATAAACCCACGAGATAATTCCCACCCCATAGTCGCCAAGATGTTCTTAATGGTACAAGTCAATCCAAGTTCAATTTTTGTAACTCAGAATAAAATTTGGACATGCTTCCGAAGGTCCAGAAAGAATCTTTCTAAGAGCTAGTATGAGTGAGAGTATTCATTTTCTTGTATATGTACCAATTAGCAAATTGTGATGTGGTTGTGATTGAGGCAGCAATGGGTCGAATAAATAGGGCTTCAGTTTATTGGCAACCTATCTTCCAACCTACAGTATGATCCACATCTACATTGATAGGCAGGCCACATTTGGCCCCCGGGCCGCCAGTTGAATAGGCCTGTGCTACATCATTTCAAGGGTCATTTCCAGGGTTATAGAAAAATAATAGAGGGGAAAAAAAGAACCAAAGTAAACACAGTTCAACTGTGTTTTAGTAACTTTAACTAACTTGGAGTGAGAGTGTGTGGATGAAGGGGAGAGTATGCTTCAATATGAATGTATTTAACTCAGCTCTCATCATCGCGTAAGTTGATAGAGGAAGCAGCGTGTTTATGTACAGATTGCCCTTTCAGTAATCCGACATGAGCGCACAGGGAGAGCGATATTGGAGTTACGCGGAGGAAGGAAAGCTCGGTTTACAGGAATTTCTAATACACGTCCCGAAATATTTGTGCATACGTTAGAATTTTCAACACCGTACGCAGGTTTTTCCCTTTAAGCCAGACAAATGTAAAACCATCAGAACCAATCATGCACCAACGGAAACCACCCTTCTGAAAAGCCTGTGCACCGTCACTCTGAAACCGACCGCGACCAGCAGAGGCAACAAGCTCACGGCTGAACTTAATTCAGAAGTGCTTTTTGTCCCGGCAGACCATATTGGCATTGACCGTGTTTACAATGCATTCAAAATAGTGAGGGCACAGAGGGAATACGAGTCTGGGCTCCGGAGTGTAAATAGTGTTTTTGAGTTGAGTACTGGCAGAGCCTTTGTGGCCAGGGCGAGGTTTGGAGGGAAGTGAGCAGCCTTGGGGCCTTCAAGTTGAAGGACGTTAACCATGAGCCGGAGCCTGTGGCTGAAGGCAAGCACCCGGCCGTGCCAGACTAAGCTCGCTGGAATAAACACTCCAGGAAGTGAGGTCATAAATAGGTTTGCGCATTCTTGCGCAAACAAGGGGGGAAATGCAATTTCAGTGGATTTGATTTCTGTTGAGATTCAAAACAAAAAAACAACCCTTGACAAAATATAAATTAGAATACAATCAATTGTGAAAGGGCAAGCTGGGGGCACAGAAATGAATCAAGGTGTTTGAATTGAAATTACATTTAATGAACACGAGAGGTCATTGGCATTTTGTGGATGCAGACAAAGGTGCTTGCAAGACTAATGGTGTCATTATGGGCTGAGAGATGTGTGTTCTAGTTGAATTAAAGAAGCAATGACCCTGATCACGGGGGCAAAAAGGCAACGGACAGGTCAGTGATAGAATATTGGATTTTAGCTATCCTGGTCAGCAGCGTCGCACCTTTTATGGCAGCGATAGGGGCCATGAACACATGAGAGGATACAAGCAGCCATTTATGACCTTTCACCTTTAACCTGACCCCCACAGGGATGATGGGACACAGAAAGGGCAATGCCTTCAACCTGATTAAAAACTGGTCAACGTATGGCAACTCTACTGCGGCATGATGCTGTGAAATCTACTTGTTTCACTCACAATTTGTTAGCTGGGAGAATGGTGTAACCGTGTGCGTGTGTGAGACACAAAATGAGACATAATCCTTTTATGAAAACGCTGGTGTCAATCTGAAGTCAATAAGGCAGCTCTTTGTTTGGTCTATGTTCCATGATGAAGGCATTGAGTCTAAACACATATGCCACGCACTTCCGTCATTACAGCTGATTATCCATAATCGACATCTAAATATACCACTACCGCTGGTGACAGAACACAGACTTCCTCACAGCAAAATTGTCTTTCAAACATCAGGCTCGCCACAACACAAGGGAAAAAAAACGTTCCAACATGGATGAGTAAAGAAAAGAATAACCACCCCCCCAAAAAAACGAGCTTTTTAGCCCCTTTGGCCATAATCAGCTTTTTGTTTGTTTTTCAAAGACAACAGAATTAACTCTGCAACAATAATGTCATATAGTCTCAAGATCGAGTGAGACAGAGGCATTGAGGCAATAAGGTAATTAAAACTATGACTTTTCTTTCCCGAGGGACAAAAACAGGGTTTCTGCAGCTTTCAACAAGAAAACTTTTTAAGACCATTATGAATGCAATTTAAGACCTATTTCACAATCATACTGGCAAAAAAAGTACGAAGGATATGAAGGAAAATCCCAGAGTCCCAGAATTACTAGCACAGTAAATTAATTTATTCACTTTCAGCTGAACATGACTATACAGAACTGTGTCTGCACAAGAGTAATGTGTGTGTGTTTGTGTGTATGTGTACACACAAGAACTAGGCTACATTAATCTGAACTCTTCTCCCTTGGCCGCAATCTCCTCCTCAATGGTCTCAGCTAACTTTTCCTTGCAGCCCCTCCTCAGAGCATTTGACTTTTGTTATGAGCTGGACCATCCGACTGCCAGCCTTGCCCTCAGCCTCTTCTGCAAACCCCTCTGTGTCTCTGGCCAGACTTTCAGAACCCTCTTGGATGGTTTTCCTTTTCAGTTCCTCCAGGTAATCCTCTGTAGCCTTTCTCTTCTGGCCCTGTGCATCAGACTCCTGCTTCCTTCTCTCTTGATTGAGGTGGACACGGTACCTGGACCTGGCTGATGCCACAGATAAGTATCTTTCAGGGCTGCTTCTATTGTGTCAAAGGATGCCGTCCCAGGGTTTGGGAGTTTTCTTTTCATCTCACCGCATCCATATACTGGTGGAGCGATGGCCAGACTGCAAGAGCACTCTACCACAGGCAGGTTCTCGATCCACCGGTGGCAACATAACGATAAAGGGAAGATGGTGGATTTGGTGACAGCGCTGTAGTCTTCTCTCCTTGCTGTGTGGAGTCCACAGCTCCCCACTGCAACAAGCTGAGCACCTCCATACTGTTCCGTATGGTCTTGTTGGAGAAGTTCAAAAAACTTGAAATTCACATTGGGCCCATCCATTGAGATGGACACCAGGCTCCTGAGGTCAAGTTGGTCCACACACTCCTGAGAAATAAATGAAAACCTTTTTCAACCTTTTCTGGGTCAAGTTCAAGTAAGAGTCTTATTCCGTTATTTCTGGTATTATATATAGTATTGTGCTGTTGATAAGCAATTAAAATTAACCAAGAAATTGATGAGTAGGGCTACATTATTGTTAACCTTTTTTGTAAATGTTAAGGGATATTTCACCCATTTTCCAAATTTGTATATAGTTTCACTTACCTTCAAAGTGGTATGTAGGACAGTAGTAATGGCAGCCTCCTCACATGGTTTTATCTGTGCTCAGATAACTATCCCCCCAGCTAGATTTCTTGCAAAATAACCACCTAGCACAGCGAGAACTGTGTAAGGTAGACACCACTACTACTGTCCTACATACCACTTTGGGGAATAAGTGAAACAATATCAAAATTTGAAAAATGGGTAAACTATCCCTTTAATATGCAACAGAATAGATCATCACACTTTGCCATAGCATTGCTAATGAAAATCTATTAATGTGGCAAGAAAAATTATGTAATGCTTGCTAATAAATAAAACATTTACTTACTTTGACATGTTACAGTAGGTCCTGGACTGTCGCATGCCCGTTAACATGGGACCCCAAGTACCTTGACTGTACCTGCTCGCCTTCCCAGAAACGTACGTGCAGGTCCAACTGCTTGGTTTTGTTTGTTTGATTTAGATTTGTTTCGATTTCTTTCCAACATCAGCACGAACGGGCCCTCAACTTTTGAGATGAGGCCTCTCTTCCGCCAATCCAAATCGCGTAACGCAAGACGTCTTGTCCTTTCCACACTTGAAGGATTTAGCGATGTCAGAATCAGGGAACATGGTTTGAAACAGCTCACCTATGTCTTCATTGCTTTTATATGACTGGACTTTACACACGGTAGCTAAACATCAGAGCACCTCCGCTTTTAATGTTGGCGTAGATCCAAACGCTGTCCAGAGGTCGCATACCGGATTTGCAGGAGTTAACGTTGTTAGTGCAGAGTGGGTCGCGCTGGGGCCGGACTTTGATGCTCCCGATGTGAATACAGAACAATATTGGGAGATGGCAGGCGTTTGCTGGTGGCTCTTTACGGCAGCTTTATATTTTTCTGACTTCCCATGAGACTCTAATGCCTTTATACCCAAAGTTCCTAATTTGAGCCTTTTCTTGCAACGGGCTTCAAATTTGTTATTTTCAACAGGCTTCAACCGAGCACTAAATGTGCTGTTCTCGAGCCAGATCTCGTTGAACTTGCACTTACCCGTATTAGATGAAAGTAACTTTAACAGAAACAATTTTGACTTATTACTTCTAGAAGTAGCTATTTTTTTTGATGAGAGGAGACGCCACTGTTAGCCCACACACCACATCACGACACACCAGCTGGGTGTGCTCCGATAATTTCTGACCGGGCCCGCTACACAGTTTGCATTCGTTCCGTGTTGGTTTCGTTTAGTAGTTCTGTTCTGATCAATACAATTTTTTCCCCAAAACACATTTAAAAGCGAGACTGAAGTAAATGCAACTTTATAAAAGTAACGTTAACTTCATAATGCAATCAAATTTTTAAGACCTCTCAAAATAATAAACACATTTCAAGGCTTAAAATTATTGGATTTTAGACTTAAGACTTTATAAGGACCCGCAGAAACCCTGTAAAAACCTGTGTATACAACCTCAAACACACATTGTTGTTTGATCCGGAGTTAAATTCGATTACATGGTGACAGAGTGGAGCTGAAAACAGGAAACAGCCGCTTCAGAAAACAAATATAGCTCTTAACAGATGTTTTCAAACACGTCACCACCAAAAGTCAATCGCACAAGATAAACACCGACCGATCTCTCGGTGATCGAAAGTAGCAAAAATACGACGTATGTGCAAAATGCATGAAATTAAAAAGTACCGGCATATTTGGCATTTCGGTTATTAATGTCAAAGAGCAAATAATCGACAAAGTAGTTTAGTGTCGATGCGAGGCTGGTGTATTTATTAACAGAGATCCTATTCATTGCTCTAACTACATAATTTTTAAACCTCTGTCTTACAGATAAATAAGGAAAAGTCATAATACTACTAATCAGGTTAAAGAATCTGATATAGCATCCGTGACTCAATGTGCTGATATGTTTATCATTGATGTAGGAGTTGGATAGTTGATCTAGGGTTCTTTACTCTTGTCCCATCTGAAAAGGAAAAAAAGGGTGCGGGAATAATTTAAGGCCGACATGTTGGCTCAACGTCGTACTGAACTATTCACACGTGTACGCGCTCAGATCTTATCTGGGTTAAGAAAAACATACACCTCAGAGTGACTCTCAGGGGATAGAAAATCAGAACTAAAGGAATATTTCCTCGTGTCAAAATATTTAAACTGCAGGTTGTCCAAACAACCTCGCAGAGTCTCGTTTCATGACTGCATTATCAGTGTTTACGAAAAAAGAAAGTGTGAAAAGGAACGCTCTGCTGCTACCACCGAGCAAACAAACAAACATCAGAATGATTCCT
This sequence comes from Cyttopsis rosea, assembly GCA_900302355.1. NCBI lineage: Eukaryota > Metazoa > Chordata > Actinopteri > Zeiformes > Parazenidae > Cyttopsis > Cyttopsis rosea. The sequence continues at coordinate 5,916 of OMKR01017001.1, read as the reverse complement.
GAGATGCTCAGTTAAAGGTGAAGAAAGGTTGTTTCCATGAATAAGAGTTAAATTCCTGATCTAAATGCACTCAGCAAATAAATTGATATTGACACAATAAAACTAAATATGTTATAACATAAACATAACATGAGAACCTATTCCAGGTGTTTTCAATGTGATCAAATGTTTAACTGATGAATCAAATTCCATAATAATTCAAATTCCATAATAATAATAATCCAAAACTGGATTATTTGTTCACATAATATAGGTTACAGTTGGGATTTTCAAGGATTTTACATCAAATTGTAATTTAAAGTACGTATTCATGTTACTACTGTATGAATGTACAGTGTAGCTATATTATCCAAAAGGGGAGACTTAAATGTTAACATTGTCAATAGGGCTAGTCAACATTTTTAACATTGTTCGCCTTTTTGTATTAAAATAACTCTCAAAAAATAAAAGTAATAAACTAAACGCTTAGATGAATCCAGTAATAAATAATTGGATGACTGAAATTAGGATGCCATTATAAAGCACAATGTACAACGTGCGGATTACGACAACAAAATAACGAAAAAAAACGTATCTTTTTTCAATTTTGTTTCCTGGCAAATCAACGCAAACAGCTTCACTTCGCTACGGAACCAGATGATCGATCAAAGCCATTGTCACAGCGTCGCGGTTCAGACATAAAATGCAAGAACGTTCCCGCAGTGGACCCACCGTGGCGCTGGATCCATCCAGCTGCACATGTAAACAACGATAGCGCTGTGCTTACACATGAATATTATTATTCTGAAAATGGCCGACATAACTTAAGCACCGTGTCATTCTAAAGGGGTAAACCATAACATACATTTCCAGCGCAGAGCCCATTATATCAGCGGGGTGGCGAGGGGAGCGCGGCAGAGGAGCACATTCCAGAGCCTCCTAACTTGGGACCTGCCAGGTAAGAAAACACTAACGGAGCCTGCCGGTGGGAGAGGGCTCTGTCAGGGAAATTCATTTATTTGAAACACGATTACACTTTGCGTATAAATAACCCGCCATCCGTGCCGCTCGGGGGCCCTCCGGTCCCGAGCCGCTTGAAGTCGGCTCACAGTAAAAACGGCCGGGAGCCAAATTAAAAGCCACTCAATTTTTTAGGAGTCTCCTGCCCGATTCTCCCCTCTCAGCGAGACTTCGCTTCCTGTCAGGAAGCCCCCGCCAACACCGAAAACACACTCGGGCTGCATAGCTTGACATCGGTGGGGAGTCTGCAGGATTAAGTGCAGTTGGTGTTACGTTGTTTTGCTTGAGTCTCACAAGGCAGTGGCCCTTTCAAAGAATGTACAGCGTGATATTCTCCACCTGCCTGGAGCGGAGGGGGGTACGGATAGTGTTGGTACAGACACTGTGCCGCGTGGCAATGCTGTGGAAGGGCACCAGTGGAGAACACAGGGCCAAGAGGGGGAAAAAAACACTTTGATTTGCATTGATCTTGAACCTCGTGTATGTTTAGCTGCACGGTGGGGTGCAGGTCTGGCTGTGAGGCGAGTTGTGGGAAAAACATCTTATCCCTTTGGTTTAACCACATTCCTGGTCACTTCGCTCACCTCCCGTAACTCCAGAAGAATTTCATGAAACACACTCTGCCCCTCTTGATCCAACATCCACTTTGAAGAGAAAGGAAGAAATGCTTCTCAGTAGATATGGATTTCACAGCACTTCAAAATATGAAGCAAAAGATTTCCACTCGTACTTCATCATAACCTTTCCTACATCGCTTAGGATCGATGAAATGCTGTGAACGAGGTTTTAACTGGACATCATTGTGTTTGTCTAAGGAGAGGCTAAGCTACCAAATTGGCTCCCAAGTCTCTCAGGTCAGGGTATTGATCGCGCGGGGCACGTTGACCATATACTCCCGCCCTGTTCACCGCCTGCGGGGGGTTAAACTCAACAGCTCTGAAAATTCTCTGCTTCTGTCATTGAGGTCATAGGGTCAAGGGTCAGGAGAAGCCAAGTGTCTCTCTACTCATTGACTGGGGAAGAGGTGCCCATCTGTGAAACAGGTTAACTCTGGCTGGACTCACTCTGCAGCCGACTGGGAGCATATGATAGTGGGCAGTCACATGGATAAGCTGCTTATCATTGATGTTATTGAACAGCTATTTAAGGATTAGCTCGTTTACATGGACTGGGATCAGCCAAGGGAAGTCATGTTTGCTTTTGGTCAACAGTGGAATTAAAAACAGGACCACCAAGTAAAAAGAACTAGAATTAACAAGGATAAGTTTGAATTTCCTCCATAGTTTTTTTTTATTAATTTAATTTTCTCCTGTTCTCAGGATTTGGACGTCACGTTACCACCTCCAGCTCTCTTCCCCCACTTCTCTCCTGCCTTCCATGTACAGGACCTATTTCTGATAAATGGCAAAACGATGGATGGGCTGACAGAGGGGCCGACAATAATGGCTGATCTACAGGACACAAATGCAGCTACTGCGGAGATTTATGGCCCTTGGCTGATCGTGGACTGTCCAGTATCCGATGGGATGATTTCTCAAAGGTCTGACCAGAGGAGTGAGGGGGAGAAGAGGAAAAGCTCTCTCTCGCCCCACCGCATTATTTATTCATCCGATGTTTTCGGCTGAAGCCCTTTTGTGAAGTGCACCCAGGAAAAAAACATACCGGCCATAAATATGACAAAAGGGGAGATAAAACACCAGAGGGATAGGAGGAAAGAAAGGGAGAAAGAGAGAGAGAGAGAGAGAAAGAGAGACACTGTCAGAGAAAATTAGGGGCATGGGATGAGGAAGAGCAAGGCTCCTGCATGGGTTGTCCAGTGGACGGCTCTCTGATGACGTTCATGTAATATGCAAGGCCTGTTTCAGAAGCCATCGCAAACTATTAACTGGTCCGGGATGATGTCTCAGTTCACTGAAATCTCATTCATTTCATTTCATTTCATAACAATTCAATAAAAATGAGAAACATGGTGAAAAAATAGGGCTGGGTAAAAATAAATCTATTCTATTGTTGAAATTTCTGAATTGATTTGAAAATTGTAATATTGATATTTTGTTTGAAAGTTATGTAACAATTTCACCTAAATTACCAAAGCCATAAATGGATTGAAATATTTATATAAATATGTATATATCAAATATATATTAAATATAAATTACCCAACCATTATAAAAAAAAGTACAATAATGAGCAACAAAGAAAAAATTCACATATTTTGAGCCTGAATATGCTTAATGTTTTCACTGTGGTGCTTGGATGGACTCCAGTGCTACTGTATTAAACAGCACTCTGTTCACTACATCATCTAACCTATGGGATCATTAATCCTGACTTTGTATATGCAGCGCTGCACGCGAGGATCAATAAATATAACAATCCACAGCGAGGCGATACGCCACCCCGCCAGTTAATGTCTACTCAAAATGGCCCTTTAATTGGGAGTGCAATGATAGTTGTTTAGAAACGCGGCGCTATCAAACAGCGGTTTACAATCCTCTCCTCAATGCCAGGCCGATGGCGCTGCCAACGCCACTTCCATCGGAGCCGTGATTAAAAACTCCTCTGCACTCCCCAGCCACCTGACCCCTCACCCCGCTCCCACTCCATCTCCAAGCACGGCAAATTAATTAAAATTTCACTGTGATGGTATCACATCGCATCTCTGATGAAACCAGAGGAGGGGGGG
>OMKR01016996.1:12828-15808 GCA_900302355.1 Cyttopsis rosea | reverse complement strand
GAGGATGCCAGCGGTGGCGCTCGGCCAATCAGAGAGACGCTCGTGCGCCCAGCCGCACACTCCCCAGCCAATGGGAGCGATCGGAGCCTCCGTCATTGCGTCTGTGCTTAGAGCTGATGCGGCATTCCATTGATGTCGGAACTCGGAAAGATCTGACCTTCTACTTGGAAAAGTGCAACGGAACGGACATTTAAGTCGCAATTCCAAGTCCAGTTCTAAACTCGGGCCCAAGTTGACCGAGATAACACACTTGACGTCGCAGCAATGTGGCGGCATGCACCGTTAACGGTGAACGAACTTCCCTTAGCATCGGACAACACGTCTAATTTCGATCTCGTTTGATTTCACGTCGCGTTACCAAACGTTCTGTAACGTGTGCAATGCGCACGCGTGCCTTACGAACACAAAACGTACCGCGGGCGCCCGGGTTTCCCGAACAGAAGCAACGGGCGCATTCGGCTCGGAAGTGGGAACGACTGACTCGGAATTACAAATTTCCGAGGTTTAAGGGAACGCAGCACGATTCCGAGCCACATCTGCCCCCCTCAGCCTTGCTTGCGCGACACCAAATGTTATTATAATGAAATTCTCATCGTGGGACGAGACACAGACACGTGGTTCGCTGGGTCCTGGCTTCGCTACTTATTGTTTTTACTCAACAAAGCAAAACACATTAACATTTGTCATTCGTGTTTGTAGACGCGCGTCCGTACGAGGCGCACACCGCGCACAGCCTACCTGCCGCAGCGGGGCCGGTGCGACGCGTCTCTGAAGTTTTCACAGCACGACTGCCAGAAGAGCATGGTGGCGAATCCTCTGGTTTCAGTGGGAAAGTCAACATAACCCCCTGGAGTCCAATCTGTGGACCCTTCACGCGCCCGCCACCCCAGCGATCTGCACTTTGTTCCGGGCGGTCAATGATTACCAGCGGTGGGGTCCTGGCAGGTGGACACGGGCTTGTCTATAGGTGGTAGTGTCGAGTTTAGTTTAAAAACAGAGCTGCCTCGTGAGGCGTTTCTCACTTTTATCCTATAAATAATGTGTTCCATTGTATGCCTGAGGTAAAATTAAGATACAATTTAAAAAAGAAAAAAACAAAAAGAAGTGTGATCATCATCTTTCATGGCAGCAGGGGAGGCGTTCCCCACTATAAGGACCAAAAGGGTGTGACAGTCAGACCAGTAAAATTTAAAACCATATATCTGTAGCTTGAGGCATATTGCAAATGCAACATTTTTCATTTTGTTATTTTGTTATTTTGAATCGCCACAACAATTTGTTAAAAAACTAATTTTGTATGTTATTGCTACAGAAGATGCGAAATTAGACACTTTGAACCAAAAAGACGAGATTACCGTCACCAGTTTGCTGCAAAAATCAAGAGCGAGAGTTTTTCATGGTCTGTACAAGTTCTTTATTTTTCATATTTAATTGTAAGCACAGCTTTGTAAATGCACGGAAGAAACAACAATGGAAACTAGGCTGTTACTCACAAAAGCAGGGAAAGAATGACAACGCGAAGAGAAGTAAAAGGGGGGTAGACATGACATATTCTCAGATCTGGAAATAATACATTTCTACATATTCCTCAGCGGAGAGAAATCAGTTTGTGTGAGAGAGACTACAGCACGCGCCAGAACAGAACGAGAGACAGAAATAAAAACAAAGATGGGGCACAGGTGCACGTGCTCCCCGCCCTCCCCCCTCCCCCCGGGGGCCTCTCTAAATGACGGTTACTGGATGCTCCATTTTAATATCATATATAGATACGTATCCGCTATGTGATAATAACAGGCCAGACCGCGCTATACTTCATGTGACAAGCAGCACCTAGCCATCCCTTGCATCCCGTCCTCAAATAGACCCATCCAAGATAAAACCACTGCAATCGGACCTTACGGACCTTTCTGAAAGGGATGGACATTGTGCAACATCAACTTCAAACGCCACTTCCCTATGCCAACCGTAGGGTAGGATCCCGAAAAAAAGTTAATGTTTTTAAAAATTTAACTCATGCATAGCCAAGCACATGATGCCTCCTACACTTTGGACTCTGCCTATGTAAATGCTATGAGGAGCCGCGAGCTGCTCGGACCTGTGATGGCGAGCGTTTGTGCCGCGCTGGCTTCGGGGTCGTACCTTTTCCGCTCATCAGCACCATTTGAAAGAGAGGGAATATGAAGTCAAGACTTTAAAAGCCTTTGCAGTAAAACCTGACCGCCCAAAACAGATCCCCACTATGACACGGCATATACACACACACACACACACTCTTTCCTGTCTGCCCCCTGTGCAATTTGTTCGGTGGGCAGAGTTGCAGTTATGTGGTTGGCCTGCTGGGGGCGCTGTGGCTCCTATAGGCCCTCGGTTGGGGGCTCGCTGCCGCTGGAGCCAGACTGGGCGCGCTTGATGTACAGATTCAACAACTTCAGCTGCACATAATGAGGGACAGAAAGAGAGAAGATATTTAAATAACGTTACTTGTTTCTGCCATGTACAAGCTGTAAGAGCAATAATAACTAATATCTGTGAGAAAACTAGACGTCACCTTGCTGCTGGAGAGCTGGCTGAGGTGCGGTTTGAGCTCCTCCCCTATGACTGCATAGATGGCCACAAGGCAAAACACACAGGCTTTCCTCACGCTGCTCTCAGAGTTATCATAACCCTGTCCAAGACACACCAAAAACAACTTAAGACACTTGGAGAGCACCGGTACCGTTTAACAAGAACAAAGACAGCAAACAAGAAGTTTTGTGGACGGTGTTGGTGAACAGCAGTGACTCTGCAAGCACAAAATATATAAAAGGTTGCAGATTTCCACTGCTTAAAAATGACAAAACACTACAATGCTTGGGTTGGAATTCACATTAGCCGTGGCACTCTGCATGACTTAAAAGTGTTGTTTTCTACTAAGGCAGTCTGGTCTGTACACTTTTTTTTGAAAGAAATACAAGATGTGGCATAGCATGAGATGAGCTTT
>OMKR01016996.1:2828-10328 GCA_900302355.1 Cyttopsis rosea | reverse complement strand
GTCTCATCGAGGTTGAGCTTCAGGTGGTGCCCAGACATCCATGCGTTAATGTCTTGAAGACATGTGGAATGTACCTCTTGATATCCCGAAGAGGAAAAGGAGAGGTAGAGTTCAGTGCCATCAGCATAGCAGTGGCAGAAGGCATGGGAGGTGTGAGAACCCAGAATACCTAGCTGAGAGGGCCGCTGGAGTTGCAGTTTGCTGGTATGATCCACATCTCCATCATGGCTAGGAAGTGGAGGGATTGAGACATTGCATATGCAAAGATGGTCTCGATGGTCTTTTCTTCACTGCCAGTTCTCAGGCAACAGTGTGGTAGGGGCTGCTGGAGAGAGTTGGGTAGATCAGGTTCCAAGGGTTCCTGCACCTGGATCTTCTGCCATATCCGCGAGTCGTAGTTATGACAGGGATGGGCGTGAGACACATACTGGAGTAGACAGGAAGAGAGTAGGGAGAGGTTCTTGTCCTTCCGCGGGGGATGGAGGTAGGTTAGTGTATCCTCAGTGGTCCTCCCACAATACACTCCCGCAGGTAGACTCCCTAGTCTTTGGCTGTAAGGTGTAGGGTGACTTGGTGGACAAGTACACCACGTTAGTATGTACCGATAACAACCAAACTGGATATATAGACTAATAATTGTCTATAAAGCATGTACACCAAGTTTCGTGAGTTGCGAGGATTGGCCTAAATGAAAAAAATGTTTTTCTAAAGATTCTAAAAAAAAGATTCTGGAAAATTTATTTTGGCAGACTTTAGTGCTGTGATTTACTTTTTTGTAGAGTTTTTGGCCTTTTGAAACGTTAAATTGTTTTTTTAACTTTTAATTACAGCGCCACCATTTGGTCGATCTGAATAATTTTTGGTTGTGAACCATTTGCAAGAGTATATCTATGCATATGCCAAATTTCATGTCGCTATCATTTACCATCTCACTGGAAATTGCGCAAACATTTCTGAAGAACAACCGGAATAATAATAATAGGGAATTTTACAAGAACAATATGGTTTCAGCCCTACAGGCTTGAATCCTTAATAACAAACAATGACCCACCAGTTCTGCTAGGTACCAAAAGGTGCTCTGCTTAACTTAACCTGGGATACTACAGACGAATCAACACTGCAGACAAAATATGTACTTCTAAGACACTGATGTTTGTGTTTAAATTTACTGCCAAAGCAGCGAATACCCCTTTCTGATTGGCAGTTTGATGAGTCAGGTTTGCAGTGATTGGCAGTCCGGTGACACATGGGCTGGTTAGATTTCAGGGTTGACCCCGTCAGAGAATGTCAGGGGGTCACACCACGGTGCCAGGGACATGCCGTGTCTTTGGGGGGGTGGGGGTGTCGAGTTTAAGCCGTCCCCAGGGTGGCAGTGTTTGTGTACTGAAAGTCGTTAATTTCATTTTAACAAGCTCGCCGTCACCTACGCAGTTACATAACAGAAATGTCTGTATCAAAATTAATAACATCAATGTGGTTTTAATTACAGTAAGGAAAACTACCAAAAGTGTCTTTTGGAGATTGTAGTTGATCAAGATCCTATCCTATCCAGTCCTATCAGGTGTACTTAGAGACAACCTAGGGCTGTCATGATCATGACATTTTAGTTGACAATTAAGTTGTCTTATTTTGTCAATTAAATTATTATTCATAATCGATTTGTAATGGCACCATCATAGTATAAGTCTGTAATACTGTTTTTCCACCAAAATTAGCACGTATATGCAGGTTTTTTAAAACGCGGGTAAACCCGCTAAAAATAGCCGATTGACTCGTTTCCCATTGCCAGCCCAGTAGACGAGTCTGCCTTTTTTTTCTTGTGTCATGTTCGACCTCATGAACGCGCCGAAAAAGGGGTGGTCTGTCCGGGTGTCATGTTTCCGGTGTGATTGGGAAAAAAACATTTTTCTAATATTTTTTATTATAATATATATAATATATATTTTATTCTTTAAAGGGGACCTATCATACTCATTTTCACTCTTTATATTCTTATTTTGGGACTCCAATAGAGCAGCTTTGCATGATTCTCAACAAAACACGATTATTCTATCTTATACTGCTCCTTTATGCAGCCCCTCAATTCAGCCTGTGCTGAAATAAGCCATTTTAGCTCCTGTCTCTTTAAGGTCCCCCTCCCTAAAAGCCCACTTTCTTCTGATTGGCCGAGAGGTGTACCCAGTGCGTGATCGCCTCATCGTATTGCTGGCTGTCACCGGTGTAAAAGTAAGCTGTAATTTAGGAATATATGTAAGGAATATGATAAGCTGTAATTTCTCGTTCCTTATTGGAAATGGCAACTGTTCAAATCGAACTTTCCATGTTCGATCCCCGAATCTGATCCGGAATATGAGAGTCGAGAGCACGAACGTCCGCAGCAACAGAGATTATAGTGAGACTGAACGTCTCTCTTTGGTAAATATTACACTCAATATCTGTTTATTGTGTGACAAGCCGAATAAAAAACATTTTCTATATATAGTCCCTTTCCCACATGGAATCCATAACATTGCTGGATGAAGAATATCTGACAAAGGCAGGAGGTAGTCATAGCCCCTTTTACAGCCTGCTCAAGGCGGGAATGTTGTGCCATTATTCCACCTCGCTGTTCTGTATAAAAGGTACGAACACGGAATGGGGGGACATTGTTGATCCACCTCTGTGCTGGCAGCGGAGGTAGTCACAGAGGCGAAATAGGGCCGAAACGCCGGCTGTGTAAAAGGCACAGCCAGAATGCCGGGACAGAGGTATGATGTTTTGATGACCCAGTTTTTCATTCGTTTTTCATTTCATCATTAATTCACTAGGGCTGCAGATATTCCTCTATAATCCCATTCGAATTTGTATGCTTTATTATTTTTAATATTCGAATATATTCAAAAATTGAATGCTCCAATTTAGAACTAGGGGAGGGAGGGGGGTGCGTTACGCACGGCGGGTGCGTTCCCAGCTCCGCGCTCCGGCAACACCGGTGCAGCCGGTGGCGGCGCACTGCCGGCCGCTCACAGCTCACAGCTCCGCTGTCAGCACCGTCCTCACCCGAGGCTACGGGGTTTATTAAATTTAATAATTTAATAATTTTAAATAATACATTTATTAAATCAGTGTGATCATTTTCAACCTGTCTTTCTGGCCAACACTTTTGTATTACACATCACGCCCCATGATTACTCCCCTGCATGCCAAAAAGTGATCGTCCGCCAAAAAGTGATTGCCAAAGAATGATTGCAGCATCTACCTTGTCACTGAAAGGTTATTTATGCCACATAATGACTTGGTTTCATTCATGAGGGTTGTATTTGACAGATTATAGCCCACCCAGTCCTTTTTACCAGTTGAAATACCTTTAAAGGGCCAATACAACCCATAAAATGCCGTTTTTCACTTGCCAAACCATAAAATGCAGTTTTGCACTTGCTAAAAAGTGATTGCAGCTCCTACCTTGTGACTGAAAGGTTGTTTCTGCCTCAAAATGACTTGATTTCACTCATGAGGGTTATGTTTGACAAATTATAGCCCACCCCAGTTTTTGGCGGACGATCACTTTTTGGCACGACACCGCATGCTGTCTAGAATCACACATGGGGGCAGCATTATACAGCTTTTGTTTGGTTCAGTGTAAAAAGGTGAAGCCACGATATAGATGGGTTGTCTTTACGGCAGTATTGCGGGATCTCTGTATAAAAAGGGCTATTCAGACATTGGCCTCCTTTACAGAGAAGTTCCGTATGGAGTCTGTTCCAACATTAGATGACTGTTATGGATACGTTACGAAATGGGTTAGAGTCAGTGCGTTATGTTCAGCGTAAATGCGATCGTTTGAACAATCTGTCGGCAACGGATGTATAATCTGAATCGTTTTTTTTTTTGGCTCCGCGCTCCGGTGCAGCCGATGCGGGCAGGCGAAGCGCTTGTGCATGACGCCACCGCACCCCTAACTCTAAAAGACGCATCTAGGGTCTGAGTAGCATTTTTAAGAAAAAAAAATATATACCCGTCTCCGTAGAGAGTGGATGTGTTTCAGTTTCTCATCTTTGCAGCCGAGCGCCACGGTTCAAAAAATGTAAATATTTGTATGATATTTTCCAGTATTCGATTCTCCTCCCCCATATACTTTATGTGCTTGTCCCGGCAATGTTACTGCTTCCACTTCCACACACTTCGGCTTCACAGCCATACCGGAATTTTCCCGGAAATGATACTAGGTCAAGTGGGGGGGAGATTTACGGAACGACTTTTACAGAGACCGACTTCTGTTCCTACATTACGCCAATATGGAACATTCCCAGTGGATTTACGGCTTTCATTCCATGTGGGCCCTGTTAATATAGCATTTGTTCTTAGCTCTTAGCTTCGACATAATGCATGTTTGTCGGCGAGTGCGAGAAAAAAAATGGAGGTTGTTCGCAAAGTACGTTTTTCTAGCCGTGGGTGGAGTTACTCAGATGGGGGGCGGGTCTAATTCTAATGGCCCATGGGTAGCGTTGGGAGACAAATCTGAACAGTTTCATCACATGTTTTCTGACCGATGCAGAAAAAATGAAAAACTGATTGGGTTGTCTTATTTCACAGTTTGTGTGTTAGTAGGCCCAGAGACCCAAATGTATATGCAAAAAAAAAGTGAGTTTTCACAATAGGTCCCCTTTAATATGCACTTGGACGAGTCTCCAGGCACATGCACAGGGAATGATGACGAAAGATGACGCAGCAGCTACCTCACCGTGGAGCGCAGCCCACAGTAGGCAGAGAGCCGAGTCCGTCCAACCTTGTCTGGCGCACAGCTCCGTGCCCGCTTATGCGGTAACACCGCAAAAAGATAGTTTGGCGGCGGAGTTGCCTTTTATGCCTAATTTCAGGCAGGTGCAATTTTTTCCCCCAAACATTTTTGTTTTACATTACGTCCGGAACTTCAATGTGCATCGCAAGGGGAAAATAGCATGTCTACCCGGGTGTCATGTTTCCATCACTGCCGATCGGAGCTGGAGCCGATAACCTGTTACTACTGCAGAGTCATTAGTCCCGGGAATGAATGCAGATTGCAACCTTTCCCACTAAAGACAAAAGCCAGATGTTAGCGGAGTTAGTGGGTTTTTGGTCCAGTGTAAAAGGGGTATAATAGTGTAATAATATACATCATGTTATGATGAGGAGCCATTTATTGGCATTCAACTTCTTAACATAACATCGCTCATTAGCTCAAATAATCGCAATCAGGTGATAAATCTTCAATCTAAACAATACGCATATCAAGTTGTTGCTGTAGCCCTTTCTAGCCGTTGAAGGCATCACTACCAAACGTTCCTGTAGGAACCAAAACACCCCCTGACCCCGCCCACCTCCTCTCCTTCCTTCCGTCTGATTGGCTCGTTCATGTCTTCTTGGCTGCGCACGCTGAAGTTCTGGATGGCCTCTGTGACTCCCTTCAGAGAGCTGTAGATGTCCTCAGAGTTCATGTTCTCTGTGTCGTAGTCAAACGCACTGCGCACGCACGCACGCACACACACACACACACACACACACACACACACAAATAAATCACAAAGCTGTACAACGAAGGGAACTGAAGATAATAAAACAGTTTTTACAATTAAAATATCAATTGTTAGTCCTGATGTTCTAACAAACTGACTCGCAGAATTACCAACAATTACAGGATAATTAAAGTCAAAGTTCTACTGATTTTGTTTCGACTCCGGCCTGAAAGTATCTAAAATACATTTTCCTGTGTTATGGAATCTGATGTGTGGCAGTAGGGGACTTTGTATGCTAGTTGGGAGTGGTGTGCGTTACCTTGGTGATGGGGTGTTCTGGGAGGTGTTGGTGGGGGAGGTGAGCGGGCTGGACCAGCTGGCTGGGGACCGCGGGGTGTGGCGTGTAAGAGGGCTGCCCATCGGTGCCTGAGGAAAAGGTGTGTGTCATAAACAGGTAAAGGTACATAACTAACCACAAACATACAGCACTGCGAGTGGGGGGTGTGTGTGTGTGTGTTACCTGTGCGGCGTTGCCAGTGTTCCTCAGGTGGTTCTGGAGCAGCTTGGTGGCTCCATCCTGGAAGGTTTTGGGCAGAGCTGCCAGCAGCATGGTGAACTCTGGTGTGTTGAGCTGGAACAGGGAGATCAGCACCGACTGGGCTGCCTACCACACACACACACAAAGAATACACACACTTAGAGCTATGGAATAAATCCCTGTACTGTACTTATTTACTGTAATTTATGCCACTTCTCAATTCTGAGTTTGTGTGCATGTGAGAGTCATGACACTGTTTAAAAGCCACATTGAAACTCAAAACAATGAATTGTGAAACCGTGAAATCAAGTTAGTTTGATGTGGCAAAATAATTGATTTCATAAAAACATTATGAGTTTTAATCCAAAAAGAGGTGTGTATTTTTCCCTTTCAAATAACTTCAAATATCACGGGCAGGGCCAATTCTTCTGTATTTGTTTATGTTCTTTTGTGTGTGTGTTTGTGTGCATGCCCATCGTACTTTTCTAAGGTCGGAGCTCTTGGGCTCGGTGGTCCAGGTGATGATGCGCGAGATGGCCAGCCGCGTCTCACTGGAGTTGACAAAATCTGGAGCCTCCATTTGTAACGTCAACGTCTCGATGTACTTCAGAATGGCCACTTTCACCTGCAGGGAAAACACACCCGCACACACATATTTGTGAAAGCCATTAGACAGCATAGTTGACATACTCACTCTGCTTGGCCAATAATCACCGGCTGTAAATGTGTTTACAACAACCAAATGAAAGACAAACACAGGTTGGATATCTAAAGGTAGTAGGGCTGGGCGATATTGACAAAATCAAATATCTAGCTATTTTTTGACTAATACCTCAATAATTTGACGATGACTATAGTTGCTTTTATAAGACATTTACACACAGGAACTAGATAGACGATATCTAGCCTCATATAACAATATCAATATTATATTGATATATCGCCCAGCCATACTAAACAACAAAAGACATAGTCAGCATGAAGGGTGAGCATCTCTTGCCGTGGATCTGAGAAATGAAATGGCGTGATGACGAGCTGCTGTTGAGAAAATCAAAGTGGTGGGACGTGGGAATGGGAAGCAGAATGCACTCATGCTTTCGGTGCGGAAAAACACAGGTGAATCAAAACGAGGAGCGTGACGTGACGAACTGATGGACAAAAACGTTGACACATACACACACACAAACACACACACACACACACACACACACACACACACAGGGGGAAAAAAACGACAGAGCTGATGTGTTACACTCCTCTTTAACTTCTCCCATCCTTCACCTCCTCCTCGAATTCTTCCTACGATTAACCAAACTTTGTAAAACCGCAAAAGAATCGAGATAAAAAAAGAAAATAAATTAATAAAGAACCTCAGCCTCGTGCGCCACTGAATTGCTCCCCCCTGGAGCGCACTGACCTGGAAGGACTGGTTCCAGGCTGCGGCCTGCTCGTCTAGAGAGCAGGCGTGGCGCCGCGCTCTGGGGGGGAACA
>OMKR01016942.1:3584-13996 GCA_900302355.1 Cyttopsis rosea | reverse complement strand
TGTCCCGCACTCCGCACCAGCGGGCGGAGTCAAAGTTCTGCCAGATGCGCCCCAGGCAGATGGCCACCCACTGACGTAACAGAGGGTGGGGGTCCGACAACTGCTCCAGACAGTTGGCGATCAGGTTGCCCTGCAGACAGGCTTCCTGGAGACGGGAAGGCCAGCAAGGAGGAGAAGGGCAGATGGATAAGGTAGATATTAAGAGAAGAGGGATACAGGAGGGGGGTGATGAGTGCATTGGTTCGTACACAGTACACATTTTATTTGGTGCTTGCTGTATGTTGAATTGAATGCTTATTTGAAAAAAATATTACCGGAACCCAAGCAAAGCATTAGACTTTGCAAACAAAGGAAAAAAAAAAAAAAAAAAAGAGTACTTGTTAAATATATATATGTTAAATATGTCCAGTTGTTTCTGTGCAGAATGCGTATTATGATTGGAAGTGCTTACATATAACTCTTTCTTCTAGTTAAATGTTTTGCCTGTTCCCGCAATTTTACTGAAAAATTAAAAATCACATAAAAATTTGCAAATAGCATAATACTAACTTTGAGAAGGCCGCTGTAAAACAAAACAAAAAACTGCGATATCCTGGGGGACTGATTAATATGCATTCTGGGTCCGGCTGGAAGTACAAAATAATGTGAGTGCACCGAGCCTCGGATCATCCAATATTTGGAATGGCAGCTAAAAGTTTCCTGTAAAAGCTGCTATTTTTGAAATCATATTTAAAAGGCTGCGGCTTTAATAATTTTTTATATACAACAAATAATTTCATTTTTACTTCTTTCACTTTGATTTAATTTAGCCTGTCTGTGTTTATGTTCTTGGTGATTCGGCAATTAGCTGAGACTATGCATGACGGTAGTACAAATAAAACATGATTTTCAGAAAATGTCCTCTTGTACTAATAAAAGAAATTCACCAGCCTGCCTGTTTCCCAATTTCATTAATGATCCATTGTGTCAAAGAATATCTCTCTTTGCAGGCAAAGCTTATGCAACACCTCAAACAAGGTGGTTTCCTGGAAAATTGGCCCATCAAGAAAGCTCCCATGAATTCAGCATTAGCAACTACAAATCTTTCATCAGTGGTGAACTCTGAAATGCCATGCTTCTTTTTGTTACTACACTCCGCTCCTCTACTTTCTCACGAGTCCTCCTCGTTTTTCCTACCTAGTAATGAACTGTTCACTCCTTAGCAAGGTGTGATCAGCTCCATACACCGCGGTATTAAGACGCCCTCGCACGCGCTGCAGCATATTTTCAACGAGCCAACGGTACCACAGTAATGAGCTTTGCTGTTGCAAGAATGAGGGATAAATTATAGAGACTCAGCAGAGAGTCTCTCTCTAATGTTAGAAAGCATCTATTATTTACCAGCCAATGAGAGAGGTAGGAGTGTTAGGTAAATACGGGGACAAGTAAGACGGATAGGTGCTTCTGTGTGCATATGCTGTACGAGTGCGTGTGTTTTTTTCTATTTGCCGTCTCATGAGAGAGATAGAGAGAAGGGATTCAAACAGGAGAGCAGTTAGTGAGTAAGGCCACACTAATGGCTCGATGGGGAAACTTATTTCTGGGCATAGCCGTGTGACTACAGCGCAAGCATTCGAGCTAGCAATGCGATTTTCAACAGCATTGGATGATTTTTTTAATCAAATTAAAAATAACCACAGAAAAAAATAATATAAGGTCATGTAAAGTATTATATAGTCAGAATGCGATGTGAATGTTTTGTGTAATTTGTACTGGGAAATCAAATACCACAAAATAAAGCATATGGAAACACACACACACAGACACACACACGTACCTGCCCAGTAGTGTAGCTGTTGACAATAACAGCCAATATGAAGACAGCCATAGTGCGATGCTCAGCCTGAAACAGAAGGCAAAACAGTTTTGTTTTTCTTTACTATATACTTTATACTATATAAAAATATACATACAGTAATAATCATTGTGACGATCATTTTTTAAATAGGCACAGAATGTATCTATGTACAGGGTTAATACTCACAGGCATATAGCTGTCAGCCAACACGGACAGGAAGTACTTGTGACCATTGTCTTTCACCAAGTCAGCTTGACACGACTAATGAAAGGTAGAATGAGAGGGAGAGAGAAAGAAAAAGTGTCAGTGTAAGAGAGAGCGAGGCCAAGGGAATGAAAGAGCAACAGTGTGGATGGATGGAAATTTGTCCAGACAGGTGAAGCAGAGTGTTCGGTTCTCTACAGAGCTGTCTGAGAGAGTCTTTCCGAGGGAGCATCTCTCAATCGCTCAATGGCTGCTCCACCCAAAAACTGGACCACACAACACCATGGAGAGTTCTTCATTAATAAGTTAAATTGCTTCAGTTCAATTACACAGATACACACATAGACAAGCAGCCATGCACAAACTCATAATCTGAACTGCTTAAAAAAGATTCCAGCTCAATAAATTTGAGGATTTGTGGGCATCCCCATTGCAAATTGATGAGTAGATTAAAATAGCCACTAATTAAGTCTCTGGCATCACAGTGTGCACTGCCCCAACAAACAAAGTCAACATTCAAACTGAATTATTAACCACTTGCTTCATGATTTCTTTTTTATTGACATTTATAATTTATCTTAGACAGCAGCCAAGCACTAAAGTTGAAGACAAGCTATTTTTATTATTTCTTATGAATTATGTTTACTGGTTGTTCATCTTGTTTTTGTTTATCACCTACACCGATCAGCCACAACATTAAATCCACCTCCAATATTGTGTAGGTCCCCCTCATGCCACCAAAACAGCTCTGACCCGTTGAGGCCTGGACTCCACAAGACCTCTGAAGGTGTTAGCAGCAGATCCTTTAAGTCCTGTGCCCACGCACCCGTCCGCCAACATGATGTAAAAGAAAAGATGATCCATCAGACCAGGCCACCTTCTTCCATTGCTACATGGTCCAGTTCTGACGCTCATGTGCCCATTGTAGGCGCTTTCAGCGGTGGACAGGCATCAGCATGGGCACTCTGACCGGTCTGTGGCTACGCCGCCCCATACGCAGTGAGCTGCGATGCACTGTGTGTTCTGACACCTTTCTATCATAGCCAGTACACTTTTCAGCAATTTCTGCTGCAGTAGCTCTTCTGTGGGATGGGAGAGCCTTCGCTCCCCACGCACATCAATGACCCTTGACCCTGTTGCCGATTCACCGGTTGTGCTCCTTGGACCACTTTTGGTAGGTACTAACCACTGCATACCGGGAACACCCCACAAGATCTGCCATTTTGGAGACGCTCTGACCTTGTCAAAGTCGCTCAGATCCTTACGCTTGCCCATTTCTCCTGCTTCCAACATATCAACTTCAAGAACTGACTGTGCCAAGATGATCAATGTTATTCACCTCACCTGTCAGTGGTTTTAATGTTGTGGCTGATCGGTTAACCACTTGCTTCACGATTTCTTTTTTATTGACATTCATAATTTATCTTAGACAGCAGCCAAGCACTAAAGTTGAAGAGAGGCTATTTTTATTATTTCTTATGAATTATGCTTACTTGTTGTTCATTTCTTATGACTTTTGTTTATCACCTATGTCATAATCTAACTAGTTTTTGGCCATTTACTAGTAATAAAATAAAATTTGACTTACAGACAGATAGAACTTTTCTAATTACCAACTGCGTTAAAAAATTCATTTTCAATCAGAATTGTAATTACATCCATAAAGCTAAGCTAGTGTAATTAGACACATGGACAGCCACTACAAATAGCAAACGGATTTCACTGAAATGTTTCATTGCAAGTTCTGTCTACGACGCAATGAAAAATGAAGATGAAGATAGAACTTATTTATACTGTTGTATATTATTTATACCTGCAGTAAGAGTGGTAAAAGGTAAGGCACATGTTTACCATTTAATACTCTTTACTTACACCGTAATTTAAAGTCAATTTTGAAAATCCTTGAATCTTAAAAAACCTTCATCTTAAACCTGTTGTTTGGTCTGTCCTTTCTTTGGTGAAACATGTGTATGTGTACATCTGTAGATTTAAAGAAATTGCACAATATCCAATATCCATGATTACCAGATTGTAACTGAATAACAGGTGGAACTGAGCAGCAGGAGTTTAAGTGTGATGGATGGGGCTGGGAGGTATTGTGAATAAAAGGAGTTTCAATGGATTATCCCACTCACAGTTGAATTTGAGTGAAACACGAGTTTGAATATGTGAGTGTAACTTAACTTGATCACCTTAAAACCAATTATTGGGATCGGGGGGAAATTTGACTTTCAGATGATTTGAAGAATGCATGAAGCGCAATGGTGTTTTTACATTGTTTCCTACAGTGTCTGACTGTCTGTGCCAAGACAGTAGACTGACAACTCAGTGGGTCAAACAAAGTGAAGCTTTTAAAGCAGAAGAATGGTTTGTACTGGCTTAAAACCCATGAATAGCGTAGGAATAACTTACGCTGTCAACGGCCAGGATCTTGGCCCAGATGAAGACCAGCAGCGGCCGGAGCTCTCTGGCCGAGCTCTGTAGCAGCTTCAGCACGTAGGGGAAGATCCCCACTGACAGGGCCTGGGAAAGTGCACAAAAACACTGGTGTCTCATAGTATGTCAGGGAAGTGTGCCATTTTACTTCATAACTCAGCCTTTTGGGCAGTAGCTACAAAACCAGATGAGCACATTTGATACTTCATCTGGAAAATCACTCAGGTTTAGTGCAAATCTTTTGGTGTAAGGTCAAATTGGGCTATCTTGAAGTATTCCGCTAATGTCACGCTCGGTCAGTTTTCTGACTTTTCTGAATTTTTACTGAAGCTTGATTTTAAAAAAAGTCTCAGCTATAGCTTTAGTCATTATGGCAATTCAGCTTGTTTGACTCGATGTGTGGCGTTGTTTAGACCCACCAGACTCACGGCCCACGGCCCAAGGTCCAGGAAGCGGCCGAGCAGGTCCAGAGCACGCAGCCGATGCACCTGGCTGAGGAGGACCTGAAAGAAATCAGAAAGAGAGAGATCAACGCTGCTGCTGCAGCCAGACTCAGTAAGACCTGAGATAAATGGTAGATTAGATGAAGGGGAGGGCGGAGGAATAAGGGAGGGATGGTGATGGCAGGGAGGCTGAGTGGAACAGGTGGTTTGCACTGTTAAGCAGCATACCAGCACCCACTGGGGTTTGTTTACTGTGTGTGTGTGTAATATAATATAATGTGGTTTCATAATATTCTGATATAGTTAAATGTTGTCTTTAAGGCTGCATTATTATGCAATTTTCTGAACTTCATAGACTGTTATTATTGCTGCTGTGACAGCTGAATTTCCCCACAGGGATTAATAAAGTTGTAATCTTATCTTCTTGTTCATAATATCCACTAATGATTGTTTCTCTTGTGTGTAAATATCCTATGCATGCAATAGTAATCCCCAAAGTATCAATAATCGATATTGAGGTGTATTCGATTTTGTGCGTGTAATGTCCTGAGACGTTGTGGGGTTAGGCACATGCCCACTTGGTGGTGGCGTTGGGGCCGGACGTTGGCATGCCTCCATGTGACAGAGTCACACTGTGTCAGAGGACAAGCATATGGAGACGATGCAGGTTCCTCAGTGTCCACACACACACAGAGCTATTTCCACCAGCATCAAAGGTATTATTAGAAGGTTCAATGACCCACTCAGCGAGTGTGCCGGACGGAGTCGGACGTAGAGCAGGGGAAGACCATGCCAGGGATGCCACCAGCACTTCACAGTATGGATAAATCAACTTTTAATATGAAAACTGTAAAATATGAGAAACAAATTGCACTACTAATCATTGCGAATTAACTTGACAGAATATCAAATGTGTCTGTTTGAGTGTACGTTTGTGCCTATTAAGGCACCTAATTTGGTCCTCGTTAATTTCCTGAGCCTGTTCAGTCCAAATTTAATTATTAGAATGAGTAAGCATTTCCTTTCAACATATTGTGTACGTGCGACATTAGGTTGTTACATGACTGCACGGTTCAACGTGACTCATTCACTTAAAGGAGCCATATCATGCTCCTTTTCAACAAGGTCTCTGAGGTCCCCACAACATATCTTTGAAGCGTTTTGCTGAAAATACCAATCAGATTATTCATTCTAACCTATACCTCCATTCTTCCAGGCTCTGACAGGCTGATTCAGTGTGTGTGTATGCGTGTCTCAGTGTCCGTGTGCCAACGCTGACCGCGGAACGGTTTCTCCCACTTGTATGAAGAAGATAAACATTCACTATTTCCACCTCATCAGTCCATCAAAATCTGTTTTTGTACAAATTTGATGAGAGAAATAAGCAATGCAGTTGCTGAATCTTCACTCATACACTCTCTACAACACCTAATTAAAAAGTTTGTTCCGACTTATCCGGAGCAGCGTGGTCCGCACTGCAGGCTCCAGTGGCTCCACTCGCTGGTGCTCCAGCCGTGGGTGGAGTTACTCAGAAGGGGGGTAGTTCTAATGCTAATGTGTCACACGTGACGTAGGGTGTGATAGCAAACAGGAACAGCGTGATTTAGGACATTTTCTTCCGACCGAGGCAGAGCAATTAAAACCAAAAAAGTCACTGGGTTGTCTTTTTTCACCGTTTGTGTGTTAGTGGGCCCATCAGAGACCCAAATGAATATGTACACGCACTGAAAAAGTGAGTTTTTCATGATATGTACCCTTTAATGTTAATGTGCACATTATGTGAGTCTGTGTGTGTGTGTGTAAGATCTGCACGTATCAGAAACTTAAGAGACATTGTAATCCCTTTGTAAAACCCTGTAAATCCTTTCCCGATGGAGTAGCTGTAGTTGCCAAGGCAACGTCCTGGCTCTCCAGCTCTTCCCTTTGCCAATTTGACTAAAGCGTCGCACCAGCGAATTACTACGTGTCCTTTGCGTCTCCGTCTCATTTTTTGTTGCCGTTGTTCCTCACGGTATTTGAGATGTAGGCCAGATTATGGGGAACATCAAATCAAACCCCTCGACTAAAGAGGATGGAGACTCTGGCTCAGGCCTTACGCACCACGGCAGCCAAGTGCCAAAAAAGTGCAGAAGCCTTGAAATGACCGCATCCAGAGAGTGTAACACACTGTAATGTTACATAATGTCTTAAAAATAAAAGGAAAAAACGGTATAGTGTCATATCTTACACGACCAAGGCGATTTACACTAAACACACACATGTTTGTGCACACATATACACATTCTCTATGGTTAATGCTGCAGGGTATTCCTGGGAGTGCTTCTCTAAATTCCAGCCTTGTTCTTCCCCTTGGCATTAACGGGCCCAGCAGAGGAGCTGGATGGAAGGGCTCTGCGGCTCAGCGTCCTGCTGAGTCAGCAGGAAATTTCCATTCAGTGGGGGCGACGCTACACAACACACAACAGCACTAGACTGGAATACTACAGTGCAACTGTACCATGGTATGTGCACAGTTAGGAAGAAAATAACTCATCATTGTGGGTAATGAGAGATGCGCTTTGTTGGCCCTTGCAAAGCAGGTATGACAGGCCAGGATTGCCACTGTGTAAAGAAGTAGACAAACTGTGGTAACACTGAGGTACGCAGTTTACTTCAAAGAACTTGAGCACACTTACAAGTGTATTAAAGATGAAAAGTAAGAAAATGAGAAAGAAAAATCACAATCAGATCAGAATGCTGAACTTTGCCATGATGCAAACACTCATTCGATATTTGAGTTTGATATTGGTGATGTTAGGAGGTTGTAAAACTGGCAAATAGTTTGTGCCAGGGACGTACCTTGCCACACACAAACTCAAAACACTTTGTGCATCATCTACTACAAAATCAAAAGCTTTGTTTCTCCATGAGGATACAGATACTTGCGATGAGGGTGTAGAACCGAAATGGAGGGAAATGTGATGGCTCATATTTATCTCACCCTATTGTCTGCATCTTTGTCTTCAGTTGACTTGATTTCAGTAAACAGGAGGAAGCAACATAAAGAATGCCAACTTCTCCTGAACACATATTAATCCTATCCCTAAGCCTTGTTCTTATACAGTTTGTGCATTCAACTGGACAAGTGAAACCCAGAGCATGTCCTTTTCCAGCCTCAGAAATTGTCCTGTGAATAACTGAAGGATTTAAACTAAATTTAAAAACTATGAAAAAAGCACACTAAAACACTAAAATTAGTTAGATGGATATATTGATGAATTACAACAAAGAGAGAGGGGAAATCAAAAATATAGAAAAAAATGTAGTGTGTGCTAATGGTGTGTTTTACTAGGGAGGCAGATTTCTATCAGTCTGTTGAGACTGTCTTCCAACATTGCATATCTTCAACATGGCAAATTTCCCCTCAGAATTAGAAATGCATGCAGTTTAAAACATGAAACCTCAATTCACAAACACTGATTCAACATTTTGTAAGACAATATAGATAATATAGACCTATTCATTCACTTTCAGGTTTGTCTTTTTAATTGATGTGTCATGGTGTACAGTGATTGATTGCTTTTAAGTATATTTAAATTATATAAAATATATATATATAATATATATATAATATATATAAAATATTAATAATAATTTTTATAGATTAAATTAAAAAAATCAATCACACATTGTGTGGCTTGTCAGTTGTCCAGTGTCATTGGTAGATAAGCTCCAACCCCATTTAGTCTATTTCCCTTTTGTTCGGGAGGTCGAACATGACGCACCAGGGGGAAAAAAAGGCAAACTCGGCTCGCCTACTGGCAGTGAGAACGACCTCAATTGGCTATTTTTAGTGGTTAACCCGCGTTTAAAAACCCTGCATATACGCGGTAATTTTTGTGGAAAAGCGGTATAAGAGGGGTTTGTTTGTGCTTGCATGCGACCAGGGTCTGGTTTGGATAAGAATTTCATGAATATTTATCTTAATTACTTTACTTATAAATTGCCTAAACTACATTAATAATTAATTGCATTAAACTTCTGAACTACTCTTCTTTGTTAGGGGATATACTGCAACAACATTGCAAAAATGTATTCATGATGATATGCCTGGTTACCATAGTGACATAATTAAACCCATAACATCAAGCTAGTTTGAGTAGCTCAGGGACAAAATAAAAAACCTTATCTCCTATCATCAATACAGCATTACAAAAACATTAGCACAAGATGTATAGAGAATGCAATGAGAACCCCCCTAATTTTCTTTTTTAAAGATATAAAAACATTGAGTGGCTAAGTTGAGGAAGCTGCACCTGTAGTTTTTTTTATTTTAAATTTCATAGTTCACCTTTAAGATGTTGGCTGTTAAAAAATTAAGTGATGAACCCTAAACTTAAGGCCTAAAACATTCCACTAAGTATTTCCCTGAAGTAATATAATTTGTGATGTATAAGTTATATACACATTTTCTCTTTGGTGAGTGTACCTGCAGTACGATGGGCAGCTGCTCCGGAGGACTTCGGTTTTCCACCCCCATGGTCAGCCACACCTGGAACGCCGTCAGCTGCTCTGCAAAGAACGGACTGTGCTGTTGGGAACACACACACACACACACACTAGCATGAGTTTATGCATTTATTTATTGACTTCAATGTGGTGGAGTGCTAATGCTAATGTGGTATTTCGTCTCTCCGCTTCCCCCCGGTTTCCTTTTGCCCCGGCTGCAATGCGACACAGACTCGGAGTCGGGGCAATTAGCCTGATTGATTGTTTGGTGGCTGCACAGTTTTTGATCATGTCATGTGTTAATATTAGAGTGGGAATTACAACGGGGCTGAGCAGTCTGTTGATGGATGTCGGCAGGGAAATATTAGCGCTTCGCGGCTGGATGGTGAAATTAATTTGTGCATAATCAAAGCCTCGGCAAAGAGACGCACCCGCACCGTAACACACAGTGGTGTGGATAAACAAGAGACATGATTCATGCCGGGTGCAAGTTGAGCTCACAGCCTTGCTTTAAGGAAGAGAGGAGGGGGAAGGAGAGAGGGAAGGAAGGGTGGCAAACTGACTTTAGAACGGAAAGCAAATCATTTACAATCAATTTTCTGTAAAGAGCAGCTCGGTGGGAGCTGAAATGACACTGCTAATTCTTTATGGTCACTTTATTGTAATGATACTTATTTTAAGAGTCTTGATTATTTAATGGTCTGAAATATTTTCCTACACTTTTAAAATGGCTAATCGTCTCGTGCAGATATAAAGATGGAGGGAGAAGTTTGATCAAAATACGTCATTTCTGAAGATATTAAAACTGTTTTTTTAAATTTTTTTATGTGGTTAAGTTTCTGGTGAAGAGTATAAGAAAGAGCAAAGCGTCACAGGCAAACAAGAGAGAGGTTAAGAAACGGCCGCTGTCGGAGAAAAAGCGAAAGAATTGGCAACATCTCTTCCAGGAGTCCATGGAGGCTCAATTACAAAGTTGTTAAAGTGTGTTTTTGGGGCCGAATGGC
>OMKR01016923.1:2349-13021 GCA_900302355.1 Cyttopsis rosea | reverse complement strand
CCCGGGTTCCCCCCCCCCCCCCCACAGACACACAAATAGATGCCAGCAGAATCGGCAACCACCCAGTTGAGGCAGCCTTCCCTTCCAGCTTTGTTTGAAAACCACAGAAAATATGATAAAGACTCAAAAGATGCAAAAAGATTTGGATCATCCATCAGTCTGTCTCCATGAAGCCCTGGAGGAGATGGTGTCCGAGAAATGGGGACTTGACTTATCAAAAATGGCCGGGATACCGATTGACAATGCCTCTAACAACAAAAGGGCATTTGAGAGCTACTGTACACTTGGATACCATGTTTTGGCCATAACCTTCATCTGTAGGCAAGGCTATAGGCCTGGACCATGTCCCAGCATGCTTGTCCAGGCTCAGGACAACCTTGTCTGCCTTTTCCAGGTAAAACAAAATGATGAGGAGCTTGAAGGAGAAACAGAAGACCTTGATGCTACCTGAGCATAAGCTCGTTCACGATGAAGCTATAGGCTGGAACTCCACCTTTGAGATGGTGGACAGATTCTGTATACAGTAACAAGGGTGCTGTTTTGGCTGAAAATCAGAAGGAGTGGCACCTGATGCCTAAAGACTCAGACATGGCAACACCAAAAACTGTTAGAGAGGTCCTTGGCCCACTAAGCAGCTTCACAGATGCATTGGAGCAAGTGCAAGTGGAGAGAAGGACCCCACATTATCTTTCGTGCTGACCCTGAAATGGAAAATATTTTCCTGTCTGACAGCGAATGATGGAGAAAGCACTCTTAGACGTGACATGAAAGACAAAATAAGAACAGACTTCACAGCAAGATATGAAAGCAGACTACTGGACACTGTCCTTAACACTGCGACGTTCCTGGACCCAAGATTTAAGGACACTTTTGTTGTTATGGAAGAAGAGGTGAAGGCAATACTTTTGCAGAAATCTGATGAAGCTCCACTACAGCCAAAGAATTAGGTCCAAGCAGCAGAGCAGCAGCAACAGGAAGATCAAGGAGGGGCAAAAAAAAGAAAAACAGACTTGAAAAGCTTGCTGTCCACCATCAAGTTTGAAAAGAGGGAGGAGTCAGGAGAGGCAGGTGGGGCTGAGGAGGGTGGAGGTTGGGGCTGACCAACTTGCAAGTGAATTCTTGTTATACAAACAAATGAAAGAGATAAGCGCTTCTGAAGAGCCGCTCACCTGGTGGGAGAACCATGCAGCCACCCTGCCAACCCATGCACATTTTGCCAGACAGTACTTATGCGTTCCAGCCTCAAACTGCACAGGCATTATCTGCAGTCGTAGACGCATTAGGCTGACTGAGGAGCACATTGACACGCTTGTTTTCCAGGCTATAAACCTTGAAGCGGCCAAAGAACTGTCCAGAAAATATGTCAGAGAGAGAATAAGAGAGAAAAAAAAAAACTTTCTGGATTTCACATGTCCACGTTCTGATAAAAATCTTTAGACCGTGAACCAATAGAATTTAGAAAATTTTTTATAACTATGTTTTTTTTAACATAGCTATGAAGCTCAGCAGCTGCAACAGAATAATTTTATATTTGTTAAAACATGTTCAATAGCTATAGCTCAGCAGCTGTGACAAAATATATTTTAATATATTTATTTTGATTTTTAAATTTTAAACAGTTCACGATGCCGCTCTGCCTCAGCAGACAGCAAACACTGAGATCGGTACAGCTGTAGGCCCTATCATAGAATGATAGTTGCTCACCATAGGTCTGTGTGGTGGCATGTGATTTTATTTTAATAAAGAGAAGGAAATTGCCTTTTTCGTGGCATCTTTAACATTGTCAAAATATTTTCTGTTTTTTTTATTAATTAATTTTAAAAAACTAAGAATTTAAAGTTCCATGTTCTCTCATCTATTATTCCATTACTTTTCCTGATGTTTTAGGTTTTTGCCGTGGTATCGTTTCAGTATCAAGATATTTAGGCATGGTATTGTATCAACACTAAGTGTGTGTGGATGTGGTACCTTGTACAGTTCTCCCCAGATCCTCTTGGACTGACCCTTCTTGAAGATCTCCTCGCGGACCTCATCCCTGAAAGAAAACAAAACAAGAACACCCATTTTGTTACCGGACGGATCTCATGATGTGACGCACATAGTGCGGATAACTGGGATCTGATCAGTTTTAAGTCTTAAGCTTTTGGTGTGACCCGGCTCTTCAGAATGGCCTGAACGCCCCTGGAGGTGTAGGAAGCTCTCTTACCGGACCCCGGAGTCCTCGGTGACCAGGTCCTTGTCCTTGTCGGCGTCGTAGCTCTGCGATGAGGCCTGGGCCTGCTCCACTAGGTCCTTCACATCTCCCACCACCAGGTTCGGCCTCTTCCTCTGGGCTTTGGGCCCAAACGTTGTCTCGAAGCCTTCCGTGTCCAGGATGTGGACCTTGGAGTTCTGGGGAGAGGAGGAGCGGAGGGTAAGTAAATATGTTTTTACCATATCAGAATTCCTATTTGATTAATGCATCTACACCAGCTCAGTTTTTAAGACAAAGCGATTTTTCACCAGAGAAAACGTTGGATAGAGGGGGAACCAGGACAATGAAAGTCTAAAAAAAACAGATTTACACTGAATCCATGAAACGACAACAACAAACCAGAAGTCTCATTCATTTCTATGGAGTCAGAAACCACACCCGATAAGCTCCGTCCCTCTGTGGTGTCCGATTTTGGCATCCGATCGCTTAAAACGGAGTAAATAAGTTACGCGTAAAAATGATGGGTTAGGGGATGGATGTCACCATATCCACCACCAATGAAACTCTTTTTATATGAATGTGTGTACATTTTCCTTCTGTCGCACTTTGCAAACACTATACAAAGGACATTTTCAAATGTCTTTAATGGAAAATGGAGAAAATCTGCTGCATGGGAACATTTCATCTTATTTCAAGACGAGCCAAAGTCAAAATAGCCAAAAAGCAGCGATAGCCAACAAAATAGCCAACAAGCAGCGATGGGTTTACAGCCCTGCACCAAACATGAAGCATCAGTAGGAATAGTTTTAATACGCTTTGCTGGTGGATAATTATTTAAAAATAATTCCCCCATCACGCTAAGGAACTTTACAGCCTCATAAACATCATTACACACACACACACACACACACACACACACACAGTTACCCAATAACAGGAAATAACACCAAACACACAAAACAGATTAGTTTACTGACGATAAACTGCCGAGAAACGTTTGATTTATTGCGACAGCTCGGTTGCAGCTGGACAGCGAGTAAGCAAGGTAAAGCCATGCGGTCACAAATTCAATAAAAAGGAAAAAATATATATGTATATACACAAAACAAAAACAGGAGAATAACGTGGGTTTCGTGTTGCAACCACCTTTCGATACTGTCAAACCAGCACAGTCTTTCCAGGGGAACACTATAAACAGATCCCCGCAAATATGCAGAGAATTGGCCAATAACACGGCTCTCCCTGCGCCAACTCTGATTAGAACTCCCAATCATCTCCAACCCCCCCCCCAAAGCCATGGCTCGAAGGTACCCCTGCCGTGGGAAACCAAACAAATACACTACAGATCTTTGTCAGAAACGCGATGTTTAGAGCTTGGGGTTGCGTGCATGGGTCGCCAGTTTCTTTGAAAAACCAAATGTCGCCTCGCGAACCAAACACACTGCGGTTTTCGGTCCCTGGGATTCTCCCGGAACGAGCCGGTGCCACCGCTCAGCAGAACAGAGTCCCAACCAGAGGAGGTGAAGAACCGAGAGTGTTCAGTTAAAGGACTTAAATGGATGGATTAAAAGATTAAAATGACAATCGGCGAGCACAAAACCCTCCTCACTCACTACAACAAACAAACAGAGTTGGGAAAAACAGATTAGCCAGAAACACAAAGAGGGTAATAAATAATACATCACCCTGGCACAGACTGGTTTTGACTTGTTAGAACATAATACATCCAGGATCCAGGAAAACAAAACAATCACCCTATTTCACATCAAAACCAACACCAGGATGTTTTCATCGCCCGTCTTCAAGCGGGTTCTCTTGCAGGTTTTACCATTTGCATGATTGCCATGATGATCACCTGAGGGGTAAGCATGCACAACAGACCATGCACAACTTGTGCTGGGCAATAAAACCATAAGGATAATTATCAAAAATTATTATAATTATCATTTTTTCCTCAATGTCGAACTAAAATGAGCTCAATAATTTTGATATTGTCTTACGTAGACTTTATGTAGAGTTTTCTTTTTTTACAATGCAGATTTTTATTTAAGACTAATGTTTAGTGGACTAGTGGAATTTCATTCCACCAATAAATGTGTTTTTTATGCATCATGGCATCTGTCTTCTTAATTGAAAATAAAATATTAAAATAAAGCAATAAGCATTTAACAGAAATTTAGATTTTTTTTATATACATCATGATAAATATCGTTATCGAATGGTATGAAATATTTTATCATTGTTACGCGCTCCCCGCTGTTCTGCTCTTATTCCCTTTGTCTCATGTGCCCATGATGAGGGGCTGATTGCACATGTAGTGCCCCTCCCTTCAAAAGGGCTCAGTGGACTCAGACTGGCAGCATTCCCTTTTGCTTGGTCCCTCTTCCCCTTTAGTGTTGTTGTCTAAGTCCCCCCCCCCCCCCCCTTTTTTTTTTTTTTTTTTGGGGGGGGGGGGTCTGGTAGTCTGGTTCTCGTGGCTTTATTTCCGTATTTGAGATTTTCCTCAGTTTTGTCAGTTTAGGGAGAAGTCCTGGGTCTGACGGCCCACTGCGTGGTTGGCCCATTCTTCTCCATCCTTTTGTTCTTTTTGGCCAGACCTCCCTGCTCTTATTGTTTCCTCATTTGTGAGTATTTTCGTGTTTTATTTATTCTAACTCGGTGTAACACTGCCTCACGGTAGAGCCAATTGTGTTTGAGGCCGTAACAATCATGATAACATTTTTGGCCCTATCGCCCAGTACTATGTTCAACCATGTAGATTTCTTTAAAAACACCCCACATCTCCAATCTTTCACACAAACAAAAAATCCTCCTTTTAGCCATGAGATAATGTTACGATTTTTGATCACAGACCAAGTTAGCAGTTATGGGATTCCCAGCAGGGTGGATAACAAACATCTAGCCACTTTCCCACATGAATAAGTTCAAATCGTACGCTGTACTGCCCCTCACGCACGGTATGCAAAGTTCAATGAAGATCGGGAAACTCAAAATTACACTGCGATGGTCTTCAAAATTCTCCCGAGCAAAGGGAAACATGAAATGAGGCAATAACAAGTTGATTGAGGGCGAAAAGAACTGGATAGGAGCTTGGAATCTTTGACGTTTCAGAGGAAAAGCTTCAGCGCTGGCATCGCCGTTCCAGGGATAAAAGAACAATGAAAATAGGACCAAGGCTCTTTACCAACGCTTTACACCACTTTCTGTAAACACTCCCAATAAAACTGTGGGAAAGGGTAGCCAGGAGAAAAGGAAATTATTCTCTACTTTCTAACCACTAATATTAGCCAAGCAGAATTTGCAAAGACATTATTATTGGTTTGAATATTCACAATAAAAGGTGTAGTGTATAGAATTTAGCGGCCACTAGCAATGAGGTTGCAACCAACTGAATTCCCCTCTCTCCGTGGTGGCTCAAAATGGCGGAGTCCGTGTAGGAGAAGCTACGGTGGCCGCGAAAAATGCGACAGTCCCTCTCTAGAGCCAGTGTTTGGTTTGTCCGTTCGGGGCTACTGTAGAAACATGGCGGTGCCACATGGCAGCGCCCATGGAAGGAGCTCCAGCCAACAGTGGAACAGCGGGGAGGGAGGGGGGGAGGTTTTTATCTCAATTTCTTCTTCCAAGTATTGTTCATTATCGATCTCTCAGTATCTTAATATCACATCATATAGACATTGACATATCAGCAGCATCACAATATTTATTCTAAATGAATGATGACAAGACGTGATCAAAAATATCTCACTTTTCTCAAATTTCTTTCAAGGTCTGAAATATTTGAATTTCACTTGAAAAAACTAGTCTCCTATTGTGCTCAAAAGTATTATATGGTCATTTAGTAATGAACCTGAGCAGATATTGTGACATATATGGATAGCTCGTAAAATTCCCCGTGATTAATAATATAAATGATGATGCTCCTAAGAGAACATATTGAATAAAATGTCCTGAAGGTCATCCGCGTTATTGAGGTTAACTTCCTCTCCATGTTTGATTGACATCACGCCCGGCCCTAACTGAGTGTGTCCGTGCTCTCTGTGGAACTCACGTGGGCCTTGATGCGGTCGTGCAGCAGCGACATGGGCAGTTTGCTCTGCTTCATCACCACACGGTACGGATCCTTCTGCACCGCACCCATCTCCTCCTGGAACTTCTGCAGCGACGACTGCTTGATCACACGTGTGTTCACTGTGAGGAGGAGGAAGAGGGAGAAGAGATGTGAAGGTGTGAGATGGAGAACAGTCACATTGATGGTAAAGAGGAATGACTCTGGAAGGGCGGCGTGCGATAGACGAGCAGCGTTTGAAGAACCAGAAAAATCTGTAATTGGTACAGATTAATTCTCTGAATGCAATTTTTTTTAATGCAATTTTCAAATAACAGATTTTTTGGTTTATTGTTTGCTTTAATTGTTTATTTAATTATTTATTGTTTATTAAGGTTTTATAGTCTGTTCATTTTTAGGGCTTATTGTATATTGCCAAATTGTTCTATTTTCAAATAAATTTTTTGCTTTATTGTATATAGCAATTTTCTATTTCTTTTGCCAATTTAGACTTTTTTTTAAATATTATTTCAATAGTATTAGAATATTGTTATATATAAATAATAACATAAAAATCTATTCTCTGTTATTTAACACACACACACACACACTTTAGGCAGTCTCAGAAAACCAGAATCTTGCAGTACGTACCTTACAGTAACTAATCTCAGTAGACTCTCCCAGAACTCAGTCTGACGAGGCAGATAATCCAGATTTCACCCGTTTCCCCGTTGTAAATATCATAGCGGTAAAAGACGGCCGAAATCACACGTGCGAGGAGAATAAGGAGCGCTCACCAAACCACTTGATGTTGGGCTCCACTCTGGCCACTGTTCCTGAAGCCACCGTGGACTGGAAGGGCAACCGCTTGATGACTTTCCCTCTGTTGTCACTGGGACGGGCCACAATGTTAGGAGAGGAAAATGAAGTATTAGGAGAATTCACTAGAATAATAGTTCCATTATTAACGGCAACAGAGCCTACTCAAACTATTCTGCAATTTCTCCCCGGGGAGGAATAAAGTACCTATCTACCCTTCACCTCACAATTTGTTTACATCGTTGTTTCCAATATTTCTAATTGAAGTTACATACTGTTACATTCTGAATTGCCAAATTAATTGACCAGACATGTCAGTGTCAGACACTTCACGATAGAAAATGTAAATCCATCATTAGTTACCATCTCTGCTTCTGTCTGTACATATTCAGACGCTTTATGGTCGAGCGGTCCCTCATGTTTCTCCCCCCGGCGCCCTTTGCGCGATCTGTGAAAGTTCCAAATATACTAGTAAGTTAGTAATGGAATGGTAGATTTCAGCCAGAGTTGACAGGCTTGCCCTGTGTCATCTGAGATGCTCTAGATAATGCAATGTGTGAGACTTAACAAAACAAAAGTCACAAAGCACTTGACAAAAAAGAGTAAAAGGGCAAATCACAGAAGGAGGAGTTAAAGCAAACATTAGTAATATATAATTTAAAAAAAAAACAAGACAAAAAAAACAAATGCAGAGCTGTGGAAGTATCGCTTGGTAGAAATAATTTGAACTGACTGCAATCATATTGTGCATTTGTTAAAATTCCATCATATGTTTCCATCCAGATTTTAAAGGTTATTTTAAACCAATGTTAGAAATGTCACAATAAATAAACTGTCATGGTGCTTTTCCATCATTTGGGTTCAGGCAAATTAACGGTCTACCAGAATTGTTATGATCCAATGTTCAATGTCAAAAGATTTTGCAATAGCTGGACCCGCATTATTACGCTGTTATAACCTTACACTGTTATAGAGGCATACAACAAAAAAGACAATTTAATTGTTAATCAGAATTATTTGCATGACACCAAAGTGTCATCGCCGTGACAGCTCTGCATAAATGTAAAATGAAAAAAAGAGAATAATAATAATACTTATAATAATAATAACCTTGATTTGTATAGCACCTTGGCCACCAGATAGTAATAACAAAAAGCAAATAAGCAAAATGAATTGAATAAAAACAGGTAGATATTCCTCCTGATATCAACTGGGGTCACCACGATGCAAGCGAATGGTTTGAATCATCATTTCTCCTCCTTCTCTCATCCAGATATTCATATTTCTCTTGAATGGATTTGTGCCCAATAGTTCAGGGGCCTTTCTCGTGATGTTGTCATGTCAACGGTACAATTCCTTTTTACTTTCTCTTTTTTATGTATTGTTATTACTTTATGATTGTCTGTGGTTTAAATGTGTGCTGGTCTAACACTGCAATACTCCGCTCTCTCTCTCTCTATCCATCCATCTATCTCTCTCTCTATCCATCCATCTATCTCTCTCTCTATCCAGCCATCTATCTGCATCTATCTCTATATCTCTCCCTCTCCCATCTCTCTCTCTCTATCCATCCATCCATCCATCTGCATCTATCTCTATCTCTCTATTGATCCAGCTCTCTCTCCCTCTATCTCTCTGTATCTCTCTCTCCCTCTCCCTCTATCTCTCTGTATCTCTCTCTCCCTCTATCTCTCTCTATCAATCGATCGATCGATCTCTCGATCTTTGAAAACCCCCAACAGCTGTAAACAAACTTCTCACCGGGGTTCGAACTGGACGAGGACGGGTTGATGGTGCTTTTCCCCTTGAACTGTGGCTTCACCATGTCGGCGGCTGCGTTGCAAAGCCTCCTTGGAATAGAAATATGACAACAATACTAACAATACGAACAATACTAACGATACTAACAATAACAATAGCTTAATGAAGGCGTCCGCTATCCGAAACGAGGCTGTTGTTTTCCACGGAGCACTGTGGCGGACACGTGTTTAGTCTCCGACGGCGCTTCGCTTCCGCGGTGTGACGTCATCAACAAGCGACTGCGACGCCGACCAATCAGGAACGTCCTTAACACGCGACTCAAATTCTGTGCATATTTATTTTATTATTTTATTATTATTTGATTAGTTATTATTATTATTTTAACTTTTGTTATCTTGTTTGTCTCTTTATTTTTATTCCGCCGTTTTTTTGGCATCTAACTACTTCTGTACCGTTTGTCATAGAAACCTCGTAAGAGCCGTTTCTCGACTTGTTCTTATTCAAAATCTTACAATGAAGTCGAAGACATGAGCAAAACAAATGCCTGGAGTGCGGCTGAAGCTTGCCTGCCCAACTCACATGCACAGAAGAGGAGAAAAAACGTTTTGAAAATAAGGTTACATGGAGTCACATCCAGTGTTCCCCGTGTTGCCCCTGAAGTTGTAGCAGTAGAGGGGTAAAGGTGGAAGTTGTAGCAGTAGAGGGGTAAAGGTGGAAGTTGTAGCAGTAGAGGGGGTAAAGGTGGAAGTTGTAGCAGTAGAGGGGGTAAAGGTGGAAGTTGTAGCAGTAGAGGGGGTAAAGGTGGAAGTTGTAGCAGTAGAGGGGGTAAAGGTGGAAGTTGTAGCAGTAGAGGGGGTAAAGGTGGAAGTTGTAGCAGTAGAGGGGGCAAAGGGGATAGACGCCATGACAGGCAACCTAATGAAACGCTGAAACGCTACCAACATGAAAATTGGGTTTGAAAATTGTTGGAAACATTTGGGATCATGTAAGTACACAACTCAACAAAATATATGACATCGGTCTAGTTGTTTTTAGAAATTTTAATTCGGAAAAGTTACATATTGTACCTAAAGCAAAGTCATAAATTGTGTTTTTGCTTAAGAAGGCTGACCACAGCTACTTTGTGAAGTCGACTTAGACCCTCAACGAAATACTTCTATAATAAAATAACTCCTTGTATCTTGGTTTCCAGGGGCTGCGTACTGCCAGTTCATGGACATGCTGTTTCCGGGTTGTGTCCTTCTGAAGAAGGTCAAATTTCAAGCCAAGCTGGAGCATGAATTCATACACAACTTCAAAGTCCTTCAAGCGGCATTCAAAAGGATGAGCGTCGACAAAGTCAGAACCCCATTACGATCATACAACCGTGTATTGCCGGGGAAATTCTGCTATTTTTTTAACCAAAACCTTATTTTTCAATCATCGCCGATTGCTCAGGTTGACTCTCAACGATTGAAAAATTTACGTTTAGGTCAAAAAATACAGAAGCTTTCCTTTAAGTGTGTCTGTGAAGTTTGTCTACTCAAGTATCTCTACATTCCATGAGACGCATTTCCCATCACATTTCTCGTGTTCCCGTGTTTTTTTTTAAAGATTATCCCTGTAGAAAAGCTGGTAAAAGGAAAGTTCCAGGACAACTTTGAGTTCGTCCAGTGGTTCAAGAAGTTCTTCGACGCCAACTACGACGGGAAGGAGTACGACCCGCTCCAGGCGCGCCAGGGCCAGGACATCACGCCGCCGCCCAACCCAGGTGATCACTTTACCCACAAAGCAAAGAGAGCCCCAGGTAAACGGAACGGCGTGAGCCCCCGCTGTGCACGGCCTCGCTGAGCTCTGCAGCGCGCCCCCCCCCC
>OMKR01016788.1:12841-25169 GCA_900302355.1 Cyttopsis rosea | reverse complement strand
TGGCTGAGTAACGGATTCGGACGGCCCCCTCCCGCTCCCGGGCATCGGAGAGGTATATGTCTCCCTACTCTGTTCATTGCGGGACTTCAGTAGGTCTCCTCATTGTTCCAACCTTACCCCAACAACAGAGAATGATTATTCTTTGTTCCGTTGGGTTTTGGGGTTTTGGGAGTGCGCCATTACGCATGGCGCAATGGTTGGACATGAGGCGTTAAGGTCTTGGTGTAGAGTAGGAACTTCTGTGCTGGTGGTACTGTATGGGCCACTGAGGCATAGACGATATCCTGCTCCGCCTTAAACCCAAGAGCGATAGCCTTAAAGGGCGGAGCTTATACAAAATTAAATGATGGTTACGTATTGTACCTCTAGATTCTATGAGTATAAGTGTAGTCCTTTAAGCTATGGGCCTCACTGGTCCCTTAGATGGCTGAAGAAAAGGATGTTTTTTGGAGCCGATTGACGTTCGCACTCACTATTTATATGCTAGGTGCGGACGTAGGTGGGGCCCACGGTAGTGGACGTGGACTAAAGTTTTCAATGCTGCGCATGCGCACGAGGGATAAACCCACTAGCGACAGTCTTAAAGGGCTATGCTCATACTCATAGAATCTGAAGTTACAATACGTAACTATCGTTTTCCATCAGCCAGCAGTGGTTGGTCCAGAGAGCAGAGGCGGAGCTAACATGAAGCGGCGTACTTTTTTTCCCGGTCTTTTACTCGCTCTGTAAACGGTTACCAAGGCTGAACAAACACAGAAAAGATCAATGACTACTGACGATGGAACTCCAAAAACAAATGCAAAGAAAAAGAAACAAATTCAACGTTCACATCAAGGCAAACAGTCAAAAAAGCAAAGCGAAACCAAACCACCAGCAAACCAACTGACTGACCTCACCCAGGCGACACTGTTTGGAACTCTGGGAAGTGGAGTCCAAAAACACATCTGCAATTCAATTACCGCCAGAGGTGCCGCCAAAAACAAAAACATCTTAGAGATTAGCACTTTATCTATTTTTATTAATTTATTTTTTGTTAAAACGTGTATATGTAACGTAAGGTCAGGCAACAAAGAAAGAGAAGAAGAAAGCACTAAAACCAAGACATTTCAAATTCATTTAAATTTAAAAAAAGATTTGATCTGAAGCGCGTGAGCTGCTCCGCATTGACCTCTCCTCCGTGACCCTGCGTTCCGTTCCTACAGTCTACAACGTGAGCGGCTCCCCAGACCTCGAGCCCGGGACGCATCTGCTGCAGCAGCTCAGGCCCGGCCAGGACTACGAGGCATGGATCAGGGCTGTGACCGCGGCCGGGCCCGGACCCAACACCGTCACCAGGTTCAAGACGGCCAACCACAACTACGGTACCGTGGGTTTGTGTGATTTCATAAAGTGGAGAACAGTGCGGGAAGTCGCAGTGTTGTCATAACTAATCGGATTGTAATGCGGCCTTCTTGTTCCCCTTTCTCACGCAGGCTACATGTTGTTCTTTCTGCTTCCTGCAGCCGTGGTGATGCTCACAATCACCGTGTGCCTTGTGAAATCCCACTGGTATGGGTTTCTTCCCTCATGTCACTTTCATGCATTTGTTTTTCTCGTTCCTTTCTTAACAAGAATCAAACGTTTAGTCTGAACATATTAATCTCTGAATAAAGAAAAACACTACTTTTAACGTTTCATGTGGTTTTAAGGAGTGATCTTTAGTTTTTTTTTAACATTGATGTATATCTCTGTAGGATAAAAAAGGAAACATTTTGCTTAGAGAAAGTGCCTGACCCTGGCAACAGCAACATTTTACAACAAATGAAGGACCAGGTGAGATACTGTGCTGATACTCCCCTTTGTCTTAAAAGCCTCAATCTAATAGGAATCTACATTTGTAAAACCTTTATAAAATGATAATAATAATGTATTATTTGAATCGTTTTTGACCCTAACCCTGATTCCCATAGATTTACCATCCTCAACAAAGGACCAACCCCTTAATCCAGTTTTTTCTATTTCTGTAGCTCAACGACTCGTGGACCTGGAACTACACAGAGGCCAGTCCTAAAATATCTCATTTGGAGGTGGTGCACATCATACCCACGGTGCTCAAGTCCCGCCCGCTAAAAGCCTCTGGTCCTGATGAACTGATGGAAGGACTGATGAGAGACAAACGGCCACAGAAGAGAGCTGTGAGTTGGAAGGGAGACGCTGTCTCTGTGGAGGAATGGGATGGAACAGAATTCAGGAATGGATTCGAAACAGAAAATTACAGCAAAATGGTCGACTCCGACGAAGAAAGGGACGTGGAGATGGCTGTTTCATTGGAAGGAGAAGGAGGCAATAGTTGTTCGGGTTATGAAAAGCACTTCATGCCCACTGTCCAGGAGGTGCTGGGGCTTTGATGCTATTTGCAGTAGTTTGGTTTGAATGTATTTTGTTTTCCATCAACTTTGCCAAAATTGTGGGTCAGGGTGCAATGGTTTAAGAAGAAGAAGAAGGATTTATTGTCACACATTATACCACACACATGCGGAGGGTGACACACACACACACATACATGCAGATGGTGAACGATGAGATACAGTCTCTGCATTTGTCCCATCCTGGCCGTCCTTCCTCCAGGGGCAGCCAGGAGCAGTGGGCAGCCCTCACTTCGTCGGCGCCCGGGGACCAGTTCCAGGTGGTGGGTCCGTGCCGTGGTCAGGGACAGGACAGGAAGTGTTCTGCACGTTTTTTTTTGTTTTTTTTAGTCAGGGTCCATATGTTGGAGGAGACCCATGCGAACACGGGGAGAACGTGCAAACTCCACACAGAAAGGCCCCTGATTGGGCGATAACCCACCGCAGCACAGTGCCCCAGGTGGGAATCGAACCCAAGACCTTCTTGCTGTGAGGCAACAGTGTTAACCACTGAGCCACCAGCCGGCACGGTTGACGACGGCTCCAGATTCCTGCATAACAGCCTTTAGAAATGTTATGAACATTATTTTGCCTTACTTCCAAGACGTACTCAAAAAGCAAATGTTACAGCATATTAAAGTTTGCTTGGGTTTAAAGTTAGTATACTTTGCCATCACTCAACAAATGTTTTCTATACACAGATTATTTTTGTAAATAGTTTATTGCAAATCATCATACTACATGTTATAATAGAATATAACATAAGACTATAATCCCTGGGGGAAATTCAGGAATTGTGTATTTTTTTATGTACTGTATGTCTTAATGAATGCTGAATAATGTCCAAAAACAAGCTATGTATGTGCAACACTTTTCAGTAAAGCATTTAGAAAGAAATGCTGCTTTGTTGCTGTTGCTGGTGTTATAGGTCTATACAAGGATCAACATTTGGTTTGATGGATTTTGTAAACAAATAATTGCATTTCATAAAAATACTGTAATCTGGAAGTATTTTTTTATTCGTAAAATAGTAATTTTCAAAGTGTATTCCATAGAAAACAGTTAAACTAAAGAAGTGCATGGGCTCTAAAGTAAAAGTATCATATGAGGAACATGAGGAGAAATCATTCAGCTTTGAGAAATTGGAATTAATGGAGTAGCCTAATGTCAGTTTGGGGGGCTGGGGTATACCATTCCACAATAAGTGGGTGATATATTGTATTTGTTTAAATTGAATATAACCACATATTTCTTTAGTTGAATGACTGCCAAACTGTTACCTGACTATTTACTTTCCTTTCAAAAAGGTAATTAAAGGTGCAGCGTGTAGAATTTAGTGGCATTTTGCGGAACGGACTTGGCAGAAATGGAATATTCATCAGTATGTATTAATCTGTGTAAAATCCCATGAAAATAAGAATCGTGTTTTCGTTGCCTTAGAATGAGCCGTTTATATCTCCATGGGGGCTGGAGCCCCTTCCACGGAGGCCGCCATGTTTCTACAGGAGCCCAGAACGGACAAACCAAACGCTGGCTCTAGAGGGACATTCGTGTTTTTCGCGGCCACCGTAGCTTCTCCTCCAAATTACATATAAAGACAGTATATCGATATATTTATATATACAATTTTATATATTTTTTAATATTGTATGTACACAGGGTTCTAAGCGGAACAGAGTCTAAACATGTCCTATCTGTATGAGTATAATTATGATCTTAATCTGTGATCATAGGATTTACAACAACACATAATAAACAGAACGAGTCATGAAGTAACACTATGAATCCAGTGCGTGGCTAGTTCAGTGCCACACCGTGGACTGTGCTGGGGCCTTTAAGACGTAGATCTACAACACTGGAGGCCTCGTTGGCCGCTGCTGTATGTCGCCGCTGTGCGTCTGCGCGGCCGCCATATTGGAGCGGGCAAGATCCGCTGGTAAACAAATACAATGTGTCTATTGAGAGACGCAGACTTCTCGACAAAATCGACTGCAACTCGCTTAATTCTGAACTGATTTTCATGAAGTTTGGTTTGTTATAAAGGTGAGATATTAAACATGACTCTGGTTGCTGATTGGAATAAATAATTAAATCAATATATTAATAAAATAAACAAGACTATTTTTGTCCCCCAGAACATTGGTTTTCTATTATTGTATTGTATTATTATATTATACTATTGTATTGTATTATAGTATTGTATTATCTTATACTATTGTATTGTAGTATTGTATTATTATAGTTTACTATTGTATTGTATTATATTATAGTATTGTATTGTATTATTATCTTATACTATTGTATTGTATTGTAGTATTGTATTATTATAGTATATTATACAATTGTATTGTATTATTATATAATATTGTAGTATTGTATTATTATATTTTATTTATTGTATTGTAGTATTGTATTATTATAGTATATTATACAATTGTATTGTATTGTTATATTATATTGTAGTATTGTATTATTATATTTTATTATTGTATTGTAGTATTGTATTATTATATTATTGCATTGTAATTGTCAGTGTCTAAAGTGAATTAATGAAGATGAAATAATAATAAAATATTGTGATGAACAATATTTGTGACATTGTTTGTGTAACAGCAACTGTCCAGCCTGCAGAAGGGGACTTGACGGTCCACTTCCTACGCATCATAGTTAGGAGAACAACATCCGGTCACATCGTGCCCTGCCCAGCACGGCGGCCGCGCAGACGCACGTCGACTCGCTGAACGCGGCATCTAGTTGTTCTATATCTACGCTCCGAGACGCCCCGCCAGCGTGACTACGTTGTTACGCACGACGTACGTACGTCAACGGAACGGAAGCCGAGACAGACCAATAGTACGGTCGGCCTGCTCCGTATAATCCACTAAAGCGTATGGCGTGTTCCTTTCAACCGGTGTCGAGGATCCGCGAGGCAGCACCAGACACAGCGACGGCCCGTCGGTGGAAGATCAACTCACACAAACACCCTGTACGGAAAGTGTTTTCCTGCGCGGGAGCTGTTGCTGCGCGGTGATAAAAGGCAAACAAACGGGGTATTTTAGTGAAACGAGCGGGGCGCCGTCTGGTCGAATTGGCTGAGCAGAGAGAGAGAAAAAAAACCTGCTAGCTAACGGTTGCTAACTAGCGCTAGCATCCCCATTGTAGCGTTAGCATTGTGTTAGCTTAGCCGCTAGCACAACGTGTTTGAACTTCGGTTCTCCTCGATCGAGCTTCTCTCTCATTTTATTTATTTATTTTTAAATTCCGGCGACGGTTCCGTTGGTGCTCCGCGGTAGACGGGCCCTTCGTTCGAGCCGGTTCGACGGAACCCCGGGGTGTGTTGTGTGTGTGTGTGTGTGGATTTTTTTTTTTTTAAAGAGGCGTTTAATGTCGCTATGTGACGAGACACGTTGTGTCCGCGCCGCCTGGATGCCCCCGCGCCACCAGGCCGAGGTTCGGATTCGGGGGCTGCGGTCGCGTTGTTTTCTGGCTTGTATTTGAATTTGAGAAGAAATCAACGAGGCCGACGGTTGCGATAAATTAAAAAGGTCAAGAATAATAATGTAAATCGTACTAAATAAATAAACACAACACACGGCAGTATATACAACTTGCCACCATTAATAATGAGAATAATTCATAATAATCACTAATAATTCGTAAATAAGTGAATATTAAACAGGCCGGGCGCCTGGCCCGTCCCGCGGACCCCGCGTCCATCCCCCTCCCCCTCCGCCGCTCACCAAACCAAAGCACGTTTCACCCCCAACTCTGCTTGATCCGCGGCCCCCTACGGTGTCGGTAGTTTCTCGTCGCCCATCGGGGTCAACTAAACTTTGAAACATCCACCGTGAAAGCCCCCGACCTAGTCCCGGCGAGCCGGCTGCCGTGGCGGGGATTAGGGCGTTAAGCCACCGGGTCACGGAGAGATTTCGCTGCTGGTGCCGGTGCTGTCCGGAATGTCCTCAATTCTTTTTATTCATTTAAAATTGTTTTGCCACGAGCCGATCTCCAATTATAATTTAGGTGTTGGCGCGCGATGCCGCCGCGAGCTGTTTTTATTCATTAAAATTTTTATTTCATTTTTATTTTTGTGATTTTGATCTTTTTGGGAAGTAGCTGAGTGGGTGCGGCGCGGGGAGGGCCCTGCCCGCTGCCCAGCGCGACCCCGAAACCATGTGCGACCCTCACCTTTAGCACCGTCACATGCCAGGCACATGTGGCTGCTGTCTGGATGCAGCGTCTATCAACAGAGTAGTGCGTTGAGGAGGGTTTTTCTTTGCAGCTTTATTCATCATCATCATTATTATTATTATTGGTTAGGTGACCAAGTAATGTCCAGATTTAGCCGCTGAATTGACCGGCGGTGTCACGTTGAACCATTTAAGAGCGGTTCAGAACACCACGTCTCTATGCGTCTTATTAACCTTCTCAAGGGCACGGTGGATTCCATTTTGCACAACCGACCCCACGCGGCGATATTTTGCACGAATGCGGCCCCGTACGTCGTCGTCTTTTTACGCCGTCCGGTAAATTTACATTTTCCGTGCCGACATTAAACGCCGCGGAACTCGCCCGAAACACGGCGCGGGCGAGGACTTTGAAGGACGTACGATTCTTAGGCCGATCGCCGTCTTTCGCTCGCGACGATTGTCACACGAATGGCCCACGCCCGGTGACTGCACACCTTTCCAACGTGCGTGGCCCCATAGTAAAGTAGTCTGAAATGTACAATGATGCAAAGCTGTTTTTTATGGACGGACGGACGGGGGGGGGGGGCGGTTTGATAATGGCGATAAATCATAATGACGCGGTATTGTCTTATTTTATGACAGGCCGCAGCAAAGAAATTGGACTGATGAGCAAAGTAGTGCCGTTTCAGTTGAACTTCATGGCAGCAATCGGTTTAATGATGCATAACTGTATGCGGTTCTGTTGTACATCTTAGCGATGCACTGGTGCCACTTTCACAAGCTGGTTCTGAGCTTGAAACAATTCTAAATGTTTGATGCGGTGAATATTCATTATTTCGACTAGAGCTGCAACGATTAATCGATTTGTTGCCAACTATTAAATTAAACGGCAACTATTTTGATAACTGATTAATTTTGAGTCTTTTTTTCCTCTTTCTTTTTTTTAATTCTGATTTCAGCTTCTTAAATGTGAATCTTTTCTGATTTCTTTAGTCCTGTATGACTGTAAACTGAATATCATTGAGTTGTGGACAAAACAAGACATTTGAGGATGTCACCTTGGCCTTTGGGAAACGGCGATTGACATTTTTCAGCATTTTATGGACGAAATAACTAATGGATTAATTAAGAAAATAGTTGACAGATTAATCGATAATGAAAATCGTTAGCTGCAGCTCTAATTTCGACTGACCAGTATAGACCTGGAACGCTCAGGAAGATTGGCACGTAGGGTGAATAAAGCCTCTGGATGTGATGCATAAGACAACATCTGACAAACCAGTGATGGTGTTAGTATTCATACTGTCTGATCCAGAGCAACTGAACCCGGGAACTCCACTTGAATCACCCTTTTCTCTCAAGGGACGTTTGTCAAAGTAAGGATCTCTGTCTAATGAACTGTCTGTCCGTTAGGATGGAGTGGCAGCCAGATGAGCAGGGACTCCAGCAGGTCCTGCAGCTTCTCAGGGACTCCCAGTCGCCCAACACAGCCACACAGAGAGCTGTCCAACAAGTATCCT
Source organism: Cyttopsis rosea (assembly GCA_900302355.1). Classification (NCBI taxonomy): domain Eukaryota; kingdom Metazoa; phylum Chordata; class Actinopteri; order Zeiformes; family Parazenidae; genus Cyttopsis; species Cyttopsis rosea. The sequence continues at coordinate 17,075 of OMKR01016788.1, read as the reverse complement.
TCACAGCAGGCACATGAGGCCTTGTTATATCTGACAAAAAGGGGAAATGGTCTCAAATTTCGTCTGTTTTGAGCAATTTATCAAGTGATTTTTCTTTCAGGCTCACAATGTTAATTTATTCTGACACCACCAACTAAAAACAGTTTGGTGTTTAAAAAAAAAAAAGTTTTTTTTTTTTTTTTTCTCCTTGTATGACTCATGGTTTGAGTCTATGTTTAGTAAAGCACCACACATCTTTAGATATTTGTCTTCTAATGTTTATGCAGAGTGAACAGTTCCTGGTCCTTAACTGCCATGTCAGAAACTGGAACAGCTCAACCAGTTCCCAGACTTCAACAACTATCTAATCTTTGTCCTCACACGACTCAAAACTGAAGGTGAGACATTTAGAGGTGTAACAAATGTAAGCAAATGTGGCTTCTGAGGCAGGGAGAGAACTTGCCTGTTGCCTTGTTAGAACAGTTTCCTGTTCTAACAATTCATTCAATTCATTGTCTAGTTCTTAAACTGCCCTTTTTCTACCTGATGCAGACCCGATAAGTACTTGCTTGCAATTCTTTATTCAATAAAGGATGTTTTGTCCAAAGATCTGTCTTAGATTGAATACTTTGACACATTTTAACATGCATATCTAACTCGTCGATACCGTGTTCCTTCCTGATGATGACAAGGTCATCTTTGAAGCTACAGAATAGTCTTCATGCGTAAAGGGAAACTCACTGTCGCAAAGTTTCCAATCCCTGGACATGATGAAAACACCCAGCTCATTGAAATATAATGAAACAACATGTTCCATATTTTCTGATCCAGGTCTCGCAAACACTTACTCAACCGTCCGTTCCCGTGCAATTCAGGGCTCTTGGTATTCATATATATTCTTTTTTCCACAGTAAGAACTGTACATATTTAACAATCTCCTTTGTTCCTTCCCGCTGCCTTGCTCCATCCAGACGAGCCCACCCGCTCGCTGAGTGGTCTGATCCTGAAGAACAATGTCAAGGCCCACTACCAGAACTTTCCATCTGGCGTGGCCGACTTCATCAAGCAGGAATGTCTCGGCAACATCGGGGACCCATCGCCCCTCATCCGGGCTACCATTGGTGAGTTTGAAGTGTTTGAGGGTGAGATATATATATATATATATATATATATAGTATATTTTTAGGATGGTGTCAAAACTGACATGGAATATAAAATGTCAGATGTGGTAGAGAATTTTACACAATTACAATATCTTGTACCTGCTTATGTATTCAGCATCAATCAGTCTGCTAATAAAAAGAATATCTGTACAGATCCCAATCCAGTGTTTTATATGTACAATGCATGTAGCTGAATGGGGTGAAATTAACGGATCAGAATTGATCTGTGTGCCACTAATGATCAATTAAAACCTCAAAAGCAGTCCCAAAGTTTGATTTTGACATCCTGATTGATCAATGCAAAACAATTAATACTATTATAGATACATTTTCATAGTCCCCATTTCCCTCCACACCAAGCACATTTTGGTTTTGCATTGATGCTGCTGTTCTCAACACCTTTACACATAATATTCCCTCTTATACACACACACCTATGTACAGAATGCATTTTAAATTCCCCTGCTGTCGCTCTCCCTCTCTCAGGCATCCTGATCACGACGATCTCTTCCAAGGGCGAGCTGCAGACATGGCCTGAGCTGCTGCCCCAGCTCTGCAACCTGCTCAACTCGGAGGACTACAACACCTGTGAGGTCTGGAGGCACTTCATGTTTCTCTTCATATCACAAGCAGTGAATAAGATGGCGGTTCCACTGTCTGTCTCTATTTTATTAGAAATGCGTCTTGCCTACAGATTAAAATAATCCCACAGCCTACACCAGAACAGTCCCAACATGTAGATGTTCCCCAATCATGGTAAAGAGACATTTGTATTCTTGGAGAAAAAAAATACTTCTCCTGTTGCTTGTTCTACACGGAGATCGCTTTATCCGTCCAGATAATTTATTTGCTGATAAATTGGTGCATCCCTACTAGATCTGTGGGGGCTCGGCATGGTATAGTCAAAATCCATACTTGGCGTTTGTGTGGGACACGCTGGATAAACATCGGCCACTGCAATCGGTTAATGTCATCTTATTTGCCGATAGGCCGATGACAGTCGACAAGGCGAATATCTGCTGATGCCGATGTACGGCCGATAAATCGGTGCATCCCTATTTCTTTGTGTTGGAATTTCCCTTTTTAAGATATGAACTCTCCTGGACACAAAGATGACTGTTGTTTATAAGGCAGGGATTATCTGTTTTCAGTCTTAGAAGCTCTGTACTAGTTTGTTTCTGGCTTGGCAGACTTGAAACTTGCTTCTGAGAGGAGAATAAATATCATCCCATGGCCTTCTAAAAAGGGCAACAAGCAAAAAATAAATAAAAAAGCTAAATCTCTGTATTGAAATATTTTGTACTATTAATTACACCACACGTATATGCAACAGTTCTATATATACTATGCGGATGCCATAGGATTTGATGCTACAGAAACGTCATAATATAACGGAAAATTCACTGTTAAGTTTTTGTTGCCTGGATATGATGAAAACACCCAGCTCATTGAAATACAATGAAACAGTTTGTTCCATGTTTTCTGATCCAGGTCTCCCTGCCCATGACCACTCACTCTGTCCTGTGTGTTTTTGTAAATGGCTGTCTGTTCCCTCTGCTTCAGGGCTCTTTCGGAGCGTTGCAGAAGATTTGCGAGGACTCGTCGGAGTTGCTGGACAGCGATGCGCTGAACCGGCCGCTCAACATCATGATACCCAAGTTCCTGCAGTTCTTCAAGCACTGCAGCTCCAAGATCAGGTACAATGCCGCCTGGGGGAAAATTAAGGTCAAATTGTGATTTGTCTGACTTTTTACTGTTTCTTCTGGATGTGATGCATAAAAACAAACATCTGATTGCAAGTGAAGGTGTTTCTACTCATACTGTCTGATCCAGATAATCTGTTCTGCACATGCTCAGTACCAGTCATGTGGAAGATGTGTTCAGTTTAAAATGGCAATCCATCAGATCGTCTTGTCGGGCGGATTACACTACAAATCCCATAATTCCATTTGAGACTGCAGTTTTTTTTTTTTTCTAACATTCATGTTTACCCTTGTGTTCCCTCTAAGATGGTCACTTTCTTTACTCCAAAGTTTGACTTCTGATCTCTACTCTGATTTATCAAACTATCCCCGGCTGTGTGGGAGATCAATGCATTCTTGCTGGGAAAGGCCACCAACAATGGAAGCAGCATATAGAGGAGCACATGCAGAAAGCTAAATTTCAGCATTCAATGGCTAATAAAGTTTCAAATATTATTATTATTATTATTATTTTTATTATTTTAAACACAAAATCATCTTACGGATTTCCACTTTAAACTCTTTTGATTGGTGTAGAACACACTATATCCTGAGGTGGATATTTTGGAAAGCTTCATCTTCTGAATTCTCTTCTGAATTGTCTTTCAGGTCCCATGCCATCGCTTGTGTGAACCAGTTCATTATTGGCAGAGCTCAGGCCTTGATGGATAACATCGACACCTTCATAGAGGTGAGTTTAATTTGCAACGCAGAAGTCTTCAGTTACTGTCTGCCACTTGGTTTGACGAGGATATCTAAGAGGTAGGCACTAGGGCTGGGTGGTTTGGACAGTGAAGAGTAAATGTGGGATTTCATTTTATAAAGAATTTAAAGCAGTACAAGACCTTTAACCTGTATTCATACAGCTGTTGAGAACAAATCGGTCTTGACATCAGTTGGCTTCCTCTCTTTCCACCTTTAATTCTCTCCTCTCTCGCCACAACCAGAGTCTGTTTGCGCTGGCATCAGACGAGGACTCAGAGGTGAGGAAGAACGTGTGCCGTGCACTGGTGATGCTGCTGGAGGTTCGAATCGACCGGCTCATCCCGCACATGCACAGCATCATCCAGGTAAACACCGTTAACACGGTGATCTCCGAGTTGCTGTTTATGCTGCGTCATGCAGTCTGTACCTGCAGGCTACAGAAACATAACTGTTTACGGTTCTACTTGACTTTTTTTTTTTTTTTAATCTCCCTTCATCTGGATGTGATGACACTCCCAGCTCATTGATTTTACAATGATACCCATTAAGTTCCTATTGTTTCTGATCCAGATCCACAAACCTAGACTAGTCTCATTAAGCTGGTTTTATTTGTGTTTAATAGGCAGTCTTGTCTCCCCCCCCCCC
>OMKR01016788.1:1428-12821 GCA_900302355.1 Cyttopsis rosea | reverse complement strand
CCCCCATCCTCCAGTACATGCTGCAGCGGACCCAGGACCCAGACGAGAACGTGTCTCTGGAGGCCTGCGAGTTCTGGCTGACGCTGGCGGAGCAACCCATCTGCAAGGACGTGCTTTCCGGACACCTTGTGCAGTAAGTGATGGAAGAAGTGAAGGAGGTCTGCTTGTACATTTTATAGTTGGTTGGCTGTCTGAATGACAAATCACCTAGACAGTGTATAGAGAGTCCAAATCTGACATAAAAATCATTAGTGAGTATATATTAACAAGCAGAAACTGTTTTGCATAATCTGCTTTCATATTTCTGCAATATCAGTTTGGTAGAAAATCAATCTTCTACAACAATGACAAAAAAAATTGACTCAAGAAATAAATCTGAAACGCCTTCAGTCCAAACGATTTGAAAGATTGTGGTGCGAAATAAACGTCAAATTTTGATGGAAAGCAAATTATTTTATTCTAAACATTTTGGCTGTGCAAGTAGAGGTAAATGAATGCAGGACGAGTAAAATAAATGCACATGGCAACAGACAAAATAATGGCCAAGTTGTTTTAGGATGGAAGTTCCTTTTTTGATATTGAAGGCTTGACTATCAACTATTGCCTTTGTATTATTGTCTTAAGAATCAATATTTTCCTTTACAAGTGGAACTTGAGGTCGTTGAGTTAAGTATGACCATGACATTCTTTGACTTGTTGTTCCTCCTCAGACTGATTCCTATCTTGGTGAACGGGATGAAGTATTCAGAGATTGACATCATCCTCCTCAAGGTGAACTTTTGGCTTCTGATTTAATAAATAAAAAAAGTGACATGACACTGATTTGGCTTCTCATACTGTCTGACCCAAATCTGTGCCCTAATGTGGCGTTCACACGTTAAGCTGTGTGGTGCTCTCTCTCGCTCTCTGCGCTTGTGAATCTAATGGTTCTGAGGGTTTTACTGGTGTAACTAACCTGACTGAGTTTGTGTTGCATCCTCGCCCAATAAACCTCCGTGTCTGCATGGCAGCTGACCCAGCGTTTAACTTCAACCCTAATCTCCTCTAGTGCCTCACTTCTAATTATTTCAATTTACAACTTGCATCGTACAAATTATCTATTCATTTTATGACTACGAAAATATACGCTTGTATGTGTATACATGTATACCTACTGCAGAAGAACTATTGAACATTGGAACAAACATTTAGTTTTAATTTGCTTCAACCCAACTGATGGAAACTTGCCTAATTGACGTATTTGTTGCGACATTCTCCAACATTGGTTTAAATTTGGTTGTAAATGTGATCTTGGAGTCTTGACTATTTTGCAAAATGATTGATTAGCTCAAATAAAGATTTCAAGAGAAATGTATGATTTAAAAAAAAGTCTGCCATTAAACAAGCTTCAAAAGATGTTTCCCCCTCATTACAACAGAGCCTTTCTGTACCTCTTACATGGCTTTAATAAGTGTCATGTTCTAATTTCTATGTTGCAGGGCGACGTGGAGGAGGATGAGGCGGTTCCCGACAGCGAGCAGGACATCAAGCCTCGCTTCCACAAGTCTCGCACGGTCACGCTGCAGCATGAGGGAGGAGAGGGCGAGGAGGGGGAGGACATCGACGACAATGACGATGATGACGACGACACGCTGTCCGACTGGAACCTGCGTGAGTCACAGTTCAGCATCAACTTAATGGATGAATATAGAAAGTGAATATTTCAGTACAGTAATGTGTGGTTGAGGTGATGGTTGACGTACTGGAAGAGTGGTTACTAACGTGAAACAATGGCAAACATTTAAGGGGTCCCCAATCTTGCACACTAGTTTGATACTTGAATAACACTGACCGAATATTACATAATTATTCGGTCACTGCTATGTGTTGGTGGTTACACATCTAAGTTTTGCTAAGTTTAGTTTTGTTATCTGAAGTGAGAATGTAATCAATCCTGCACCTATAGTTGGAATCGAACCATCTCCATTCTAAACACAGGAAAGTGTTCGGCAGCTGCCCTGGACGTGCTGGCCAACGTGTTCCGTGACGATCTGCTGCCCCACCTCCTGCCTCTGCTCAAAAGCCTCCTCTTCCACCTGGACTGGGTCGTGAAGGAGTCCGGGATCCTGGTGCTGGGAGCCATCGCTGAGGGTAAGACCAGCCAGACGGGCCAAGACCTTTCCTCGTTCGGTTCTTGAGGCTCCCTTTTTAAAAAATTTAAATCTTGTATATAATCTTACAGGAAGATGCGTGAACAGAAGTCACATTTTGGAGATTTAATAAAACATGTGCTCTAAATTTAATAGCCAATTAAAGTGAAAGAGATGGAATGTTCCTTGGCCAGGAAATGGCTTTTGTCCTTAAACAACTTGAGATGTGAATATAGACTGTAATGTTGCCCTGGACCTGCTACAGATGTGGTCGCAGTGAGCTTTGGAATAGTTACTTATAGGATGTAGCCTAATTGGCTTAAAACTCAGCAATTTTCTTTAGGATATGAGACTCAAACCCTCCCACACACATCTTTGTTTGCAAGTTCATCCACAAGAGTTCTTCACTCAAATGGATCAATGGAGGCATTCAGGGAGCAATTATTCCTTATGTTTCCCCTTAAGGCTTGTATGTTAGCATAGTTTTTTGTGAAATACCAAAATGCCTACTGAATATATCGGACCACATCGGTGGTGAACTTCTCTGCAGATATTGGGAGTGGATGAAAATAAAACAAGATTTCAACACCAAACATGGAATCATCAATCGGAAACATAAGTGCAATATTAAAATGGGTAAAGTCTCTAATTCCTTCCTCTTTGTTCTCCCGTCATGCACCAGGCTGCATGCAGGGCATGGTGCCCTACCTCCCCGAGCTCATCCCGCACCTCATCCTGTGTCTGTGCGACAAGAAGGCCCTGGTGCGCTCCATCGCCTGCTGGACGTTGAGCCGCTACGCCCACTGGGTAGTCTCGCAGCCGCCCGACTCCCACCTCAAGCCCCTCATGACCGAGCTGCTCAAGCGCATTCTGGATGGGAACAAGCGGGTTCAGGAGGCCGCCTGCAGGTGCGTGAGAGCGGGTGGAGGAAGAGGGTGGCGCAGTGTGTGTGTTGGGTGCAGGGTGTCAGCAGGTCTGTCAAGGTCATAAAATATACAGTCAGTCTGTTTTTTTTGGTTTCTTTTTGAGTATCTGTATCTGACGGTACCATCCAGTAATGTAGGCACAACAGTATATATTTTTGTTTTAAATGCTCTAAGTAGTCGTTAATGAGTATAACTGCTTGGTTTCAGCCGATACCAAAGAGTTTGTTTTCTGTGGGGGCGGTGGTATCATGCCATCTCTACTTAAAGATTTGTAGGTAACATGGAACCATATTCTCATCTTGGCAGAAGGTGGGAGCCAGAGAAAATTTACCAATTTGGGCACTCACCTGCCTGGCTTATTTATCTTCCAATAAGGTTTTTAAATTTTTATTCCAAGTGACATTAAATAGGTCTTATAGAGTATTACATTTTAATGCCTGCAGACACCCTGTGCTGTGCACTTTACTTCCTTCTAGATATGATGACACTCCCAGCTCATTGATCAACAATGATACATTATGTTCCTATTATTTTCTGATCTAGATCCTAGACGTCTCCTCTAGGCTTAGTGTCTTTATCAGTTTCACAATATTTTTCTCCCACTTCGGGTCCTTTTCTCTCCGCAGTGCGTTTGCCACCCTGGAGGAGGAGGCATGCACCGAGCTGGTGCCCTACCTGAGCTTCATCCTGGACACGCTGGTCTTCGCCTTCGGGAAGTACCAGCACAAGAACCTGCTGATCCTCTACGACGCCATCGGAACCCTGGCCGATTCGGTGGGCCACCACCTCAACCAGCCTGTGAGTCCCTGGACAGACTTGTACTACTTATAGTAGTCTATTTCAATAGCAGTGTTTTGTAGTTTACTGCCTTGTGGGTTTTGTGCAGAGTTTTATATTTTTGCCAACAATGAGCCTGTCGAAGGAGAATACATCTTATTCCTGATTTTTGATCTCAGATACTCGGTCTGTCCATAGTAAATGGATGTGCACTAAATGAAGAAGTCACGATTGATACATCAAATAGGGAATCGGCATAGTTTAGTGCGACAGATGGACTGAGATCCACTTTTTGCTGCTTCCCTCAGGAGTACATTCAGAAGCTGATGCCCCCGCTCATCAACAAGTGGAATGAGCTGAAGGACGAAGACAAGGATCTCTTTCCTTTGCTGGAGGTGAAATATTATAACAATGTTATCTAACAAAGCAGTGAGGAGACTAAGGGCAAAACTAGTTTACTATTCAATCTGCAAGTACATGTTGTACTTTTCTCACCTCTGATTGCAGTTGGAGCAGGAAGTGAAATTGGCTGAGGTGTACCCCTTTCAAGTAGCTTTGATTAATGTTGGAACACCATTTAATAGCTTAATATTTAATAACTCATCCTTAAAATACATGACTTTTTTAAGAACATATTTTCATCTTTAAGACAAGCCCTTCTTCTTGTCAATTTTCAAAATCAGACTTAAAACCTTTGTTTTCATCTGCATTAGAGTAACTGGTGTTCTCAGAGGCTGTCTTTTTCTATTTCCTTTATTTCATTCATGCATATGTATTTATGCATCCATGTACACATGTATTAATGTGTCTAAAGTGTTATTTTATCCTGTGTAGCAGTTGTATTTAATATCAAATGAAATGTGCTGTATAAATTTAGATTTTCTTGATTTGTTTCCAGTGTCTGTCCTCGGTGGCCACGGCACTGCAGAGCGGCTTCCTCCCGTACTGCGAGCCAGTCTACCAGCGCTGTGTCACCTTGGTCCAGAAGACGCTGGCTCAAGCCATGGTGAGAAATCCGCATATCTAATAATTATCTGCATTCAGAAACTTCAAAGCATCAAAGATATAAACTACAATTTGCTGAGAAAATTTCAAATGTTTGGGGCAAACAAAATTTTATTAGAATTGTTGATGTTGTGTACACTGGTCAAGTGGTGGCAATACTCGGTACACAAGTGACATTGTTGTTGCTGTCCTCTAGATCAGGGTCCTATTTATTTTTTTTATGTCGTAACTTCAATTGAACAAATATTAAGCCTTAAAAGTCAACGCTACAGAATGGTCTTGATGTATAAAGGAAAATTCACTGTCCTTCAGTTTCCTTTCCCTGGATATGATGAAAACACCCAGCTCATTGAAAAACGATGAAACAACATGTTCCATATTTTCTGATCCAGGTCTCTCGCTACCCACCAGCAAACGCTTAATCGCTCGAGTGATTTACGAAACGCACAACACCGTCTGTTCACCTGTGAATCCAAAGTCATTGCATTGTTTTTTTTACAATGCAGATTTTTATTTTAAGACTAGTGTTTTATTTCGGACAATTTCATTCCACCAATAAAAGTGTTTTCTTTTTTTTAATGCATCATGGCATACAACTGTCTTTTAGAAAAAAATATTTAAAAGCAAACTCTGTCGGTGACATGACTCATGACGTGTCTCGGGTTTATGGTCCAGAGCAAGCTATGGAATTTGGATCGGTGACTTCTGTCCAAATCCGATGAGTGAATGGCGTCAGTATCGGCACCCGATACTGATATTGGATTGGATTGGTCCCATCTCTAAACACAAGTTGGTTAAAATGAATGCATGCGTCAGATGTACAACCAGCACCCGGACCAGTACGAGGCCCCGGACAAGGACTTCATGATCGTGGCCCTGGACCTGCTGAGCGGCCTGGCCGAGGGTCTGGGCGAGCACGTGGAGCAGCTGGTGGCGCGCTCCAACATCATGACGCTGCTCTTCCAGTGCATGCAGGTACGGAGGGGTTTATTTAACATAATTATCAATAATCGCCACTTAACGTGTTAATTGATTATTAAATTAAGCCAAATTTGTAGTAACCAACTACTGTTTAGTGATGTTTTTCTAATGGTATCTGTTTGGCCTCAGCCCTAACTTCTATGATTTCCCCTGCTGTGTGTTGCAGGACAGCATGCCGGAGGTCAGGCAGAGTTCCTTCGCCCTCTTGGGGGATCTCACCAAGGCCTGCTTCCCCCATGTCAAACCCTGTATCGGTGAGTCTGTTTTACTGGCACTGACCAACTAGCAGTGTGTAAATCTATTTCTAAACTGACATACAGGTTTGGAAAGGTCATCACACACATCCTTTGAAATGTTAAATTCATTGAAGATAAAATCCTATTTGGAGTTTTTTGTTTTCTTTAATAATGGCCCTGCTCACCGAAGCTGATTTCACATCTTCTTGTTGGTCTTATAAGACAGGGGCTCAAACTTATTTATGGCAAGTTCCCCTTGGTAAACTATAATTATTTTTAACATTAATCCAACCTTTCCTGGGCACAAGAGTTTCCCCTAGTGTTTTGTAATGGAAGTGCAATGGAGTTGAGAATCCCGTCGCATTCCTTGGTGAAGTTCAGATAATGTGAAAGTAGTTTATTCAATTGAAATGTGATTTCAAATTAAAAGTCCCTTTAGTAAAATGTGCAGAAATCTTCATGAGGAATTGTATTAAAATGTCTGTCGCATTTCCTCCCCTCCAGCGGAGTTCATGCCCATCCTGGGTCTGAACCTGAACCCGGAGTTCATCTCCGTGTGCAACAACGCGACCTGGGCCATCGGAGAAATCTCCATGCATATGGGTACGTGAGCCGCTCTGGTGTCTGTCACACTTTTCATATACACGTCACGAGCCAGTTGGCATGACAGACGCACGGTCTTGTTGTATTTGTGAAACAAGGCTTTTCTTTAACTTTCTCTTGTGGTCACTCACGCCTAACCCCAAAACGTCAAACCGCATCCTCTGCTCTGACTTTGGTGCATCTGACCTGAATCCATCGCCATGCAATGTGCTGATGAACAGTGTTGGATTAATTCCCGTTTCCGGCCTGAGCCTTTAGATTCAGTCTAACCTTTGACCTCAGCATGGGACTTGGGATGTTGCAGTGTTTCTAAAACGCGTAAGAGTGAGTGCATGCCCGACCCGCCATGTTGTTTTCCATCGATCAGACCAGTGACGGTGTGTGTAAATCCCCCACAGGCAAAGGTGACAAGCAGCAGACAGAGTTTTCAGGTGAGCTTAGCGTGCCAACCGTTGGAAAGGAGCCAAGTCAGACATTTTTATGAGTCCACAAGTCGTGTTTGCTCACGCATTATGCAGCTAAACAGCCTGAGACGGAGTGTGATTAATGCTTTTAAATTTAGATTTGTGTATTTTAGCCCACGGACATGTTGAGCAACCATTTGTAAAGCGCATGCATGCTGCTCTTTCTTTTATCTTGGAAATGGGGGAGAATAAATCTGAGGGAAGTGGACTTATCTTGGGTGCCAATCAATCCACTGACGTAACTGAAGAATTTGAAAACTTTGAGTCTGGTTTGTCGTGTGAAGTGACTTTGGCACTTGTCGTCTGAACTGGAGAGTCCAAATGGCCGAAGCTTCATCGTTCAAGCCGTGTTAAAGTTTCCTACTTAATACAATATTTTTCTGCCATGAAAAAAAAATTAACATTCTACACCAAAATAGTGTAACTGAACAAAAAACTTTTGTACAAGTCATGTGGTTGGCGATGTATTTCTTCCTGTACTGTAGTGAAGTGTTTGCTGTAGATGGCTGTCTACCAAACTGCCCAAACAAAGTGCATCAATAAAAATGGCTCATTTGAAGCTTGCTAGTTGTTAAAGAAGAAATGATTATCTGCTTGGTATTGGAAATACTCAAGATTTCAGTATCTGGAAAGGAAGTGGTATTGTGCCGGCTCTACCTGAGAAGCATTACCGTGTGTGACGCTATTTAATTGTATGATAAATACAGAACCCTTGGCCACAATAATATAATCAGTAATATCTTTGTTTTGAGGCTTGATGTGGTGTCCATTGTGTCTCCAGGAGCGGAGATGCAGCCATACGTGGGAATGGTGCTTCCTCATCTGGTGGAGATCATCAACAGACCCAACACCCCAAAAACCCTCCTTGAAAATACCGGTAACCACCAGAGTTATTCACCAATGCACAATCTTCCGCTCGACACCAGTGATGACTCCTTTTTAGACATTCGAAAACTGAATTTCTAATTGTTGATGTAAAGGGTCTGAGTGCGTGCGACAATTCTTCTCAAGGGCTTTAGTTTTCCAGGCTTTGAAGTAAACTTTCGGTGTGTCTCCCCGTCTGCAGCCATCACCATCGGCAGGCTCGGTTACGTCTGCCCCCGGGAGGTGGCACCACAGCTGCAGCAGTTTATAAGACCGTGGTAAGTGGCATTATATTTTTATATATACATCTTTATGTCAAAGTGTTTTATTAGTCAAATGTACAGTACAACACAAGGTCATTCTGAACAATGAAATTCTTGGGGCAACAACTACGTAGTAGGCACAAAAAGATAAAATAGAGAATTTAAGTAAAACGAGCCATTGCCGGTGCGGCCTTCCTTCGGCGCACCCGGAAGTGAGATTAGAAACACACATACACACACATAACACACATACAAAAAAATGTATTCAATTACATCATATTTTTACTTTATCTACAAGAACTTGCATAAACTAAAGGAGCAATATAATTGCAAAACAAAAAAATGTTTAATAAAAACATGCATTTGTGGTTTAATGAATTTACTTCATTATGACTAGTTTTGGTCTTATTTAATGGCAAGGATCATAAAAAATCATTTGCATGGTGGGGCAAATGTTTTTATACTTGATGGCCTGATGAGAAATGTTTGAGAACCACTGATTTAAATGTTTGTTTTCTTTTCCTCCTGCAATCTAAAACATCTGGATATGATGAAACACCCAGCTCATTGATTTAAGAATGAGACATTTTGTTCCCATTTTATTTCTGATCCAGATGTTAAAGGCATCTCGTCTGACAGCTCTGGGGTTCCATTAACGATGGAACTTGAGAATATTTTGGTAAAATGGGAGTCAACGCATCTTCTTTAATACTAAAACCAATGAGAGAAAACGTTCTCCCATCCTTGAAACACATAATGGAATTGCATGTAGAAATACATCTGAGGCTGCCGCTCACAAGGCTATGTGAATATAATGTGATGAGGTAGCACTTCTTCACAAAGCGTATTGTGAGCCGTGCCTCCACTGACTGAACCCTGCTCTCTTCAGGTGTACCTCGCTAAGGAACATCCGCGACAACGAGGAGAAGGACTCTGCATTCCGGGGAATCTGCGTGATGATCGGAGTCAACCCTGGAGGTGTGGTGCAGGTGGGAACTTGAAAGCAAAGTTTTATAGAAAATTGGCAGTACATAGAGGTAGTATATAGGAGAGATATTATAGGAGGATTGCATACTATTTGTTGACCTTAATAGTACTCCATTGCAGTATTGTTCCCAATTCAGATCTGGGATTCAGTAAAGCATTTTCCTTTTCTTAATTATTATTATTTTTTATTTTATTCAGGATTTTATCTTCTTCTGTGATGCTGTAGTATCCTGGGTGAGCCCTAAAGATGACCTGCGAGAGATGTTTTATAAGGTCAGTATGGTTCTATTAAAGCACTGACACTGTTTAATGATGTTAAAAGGGATTTCAATAACCTTAGAATAAAATGCTTGGCATTTGAAGGTGGATGTTTAATGTTTGACTAAGTTTCAAGTCACCTGTGTTCATATCAAAATTGGAGTTTTATGGTTTCTACACTTCAATTTTAATGCTGAGTTAGAAATATTGCAGAAACATGAAGTCAGAATGACCCTTACCTGAATGGCTCCCGATTCTAATATTTGAACATTTTGAAAGGAGACAGAAAATGGAAAGTGATGTAACTGGTCTTTGACCCCCATAGTATCCATTTAGTTCAGTCGATGCCATAAGGGTATTGAATCCTATACCCAGCCCTCTAGTGAATTCAAACGGAGCATTGCTGTTTTTACCCCCATCTGTGTGTGTTCGTGGCAGATCCTGCACGGCTTCAAGGACCAGGTGGGGGAGGAGAATTGGCAGCAGTTCTCTGAGCAGTTCCCCCCGCTGTTGAAGGAGCGTCTGTCGGCCTGCTACGGAGTCTAAGCCCCGCCCCCGGTCCACATGGGAGATACAGGCCTGTTAGGTACGAGCATCACCCCCACACACGCCTCACTCCACTCCCCTACATCCCACCTGAACGTAACAAAACTCCCAGCTCATTGATTAGATTTTGGTTAGATTTTTGGTTAGATTTTGTTCCCCAATTGATTTCTGATCCAGGACTCGCCGCTAACCTGCCTGCCACATCAACAACAACAACAACAACAACACAACAACCTTCATTTGTATCGCACCTTTCATACATGACATGCAACAAGTTTTTTACTTTAGAAGGCGATCTAATGACAATCAAAGCAAAAAGCATTTAATATAAATAGGTAAATATTTAACTATACTCCTTTCAGATTTGGGCCATCAATTTATAATTCTCGTCTTGGGATTTCCAAATTCTGAGTATAATTTAAAGACAAAGAAATAATAATAAAACAGAAATAAATTCACAAAACGGTAAGAATAAGCTAATTTCACGTTTATTCTATCCTCACCGGGTGTCACCTGGTCAATGGTGCAATTTGGTTTTAACTGCAGGAATCTACAGAACAATGATCTTCTGAATAGAGGCTGGAATATAACTAATTTATCGATCGAGAACATCGAGTGTACATAGAAAATAGCGATCGAATCAGTGAGGCCAATCGTTCCTTTATAAAATGTCGTCAATGTTTTTATTCTTTGCCTGCTGTTGACTGTGTTTAACCTTGTGGCTTTTTGTTCCCTCTCTCTCTCTCAGGTTAATCTAGGGGAGGGTTACTGAGGGACTCATCCATCTGTGTAATTGCACTGCCCTGGCCACGGGAAGAGGAGAGACGGAGAGATGCGACTGGCTTTGGCCCGCCACTCTGCGGACAGCCTCCTTACCCATGCGCCGTGTCCCTTTTTAGGGTGGGAGGGGAGGTGGGTGTGGGAGGGTGAACTGGGGGGATATACGCATACCTCTTGGAATAAAACGCCTAGCTAAATCTGAAACACTCACAAAAAATGACATTCTGCCAACACTGCAAAGGGCCCCGGACAGGGGCGGTGTGGAGGCAGGTGTACCTCAAGGCACGAGCTTCGGCCCCCTCCCCTTCTGTTTCATAGATGAATCTAGAAAAGCCGGCTAGGAGCGCACTGGCCGGTGTAGGGTGCCACAGTTTAAAAAGACCACAGTGCATAACGCTTAATGCCGCGAGCTGCTCTGAGAGGTCCCGCGCACGGACACACACACACACACACACACACACACACACACACACACACATACACACACACACACATTGCCACATAACTGAGTTCCGGATGCTGGAACCATTTAGTCCAAGCACAGCGTCGCAGCGCTCCAGATCTCTTCGGTACA
>OMKR01016775.1:2642-16023 GCA_900302355.1 Cyttopsis rosea | reverse complement strand
CCCACAACCCGGCCCCCCAGCGATGAGCGCACTGCACACCGAGAGCACCAGAAAAGTGATACTTGGGCAGTCAGATGCGACGACAGGAGTCCACCCCACCCCCGAGGGAGACCACATCGGGAGCCCGCCCGAGCACACCCGGCCAGGCTCAGGTCCCCGGCCCGGTGCCCAGGACCAGATGAAACATCCCACCCACTCCGACACGACAGGCCATTGTCCCAGTTTCAAGCTCCCGAGCCCGGGCAAAAATCTGTAAATAGTTTTCTGGTCAACTAGTCAATGCCTGGAAGAATAGAAACACAGGTTAGAATTGCTAGAATGAATAATCTGGTAATCTGAATACTGATTAACTACTACTATTACCTATTAACTGCTCCAGAGGGGATAGTCATGGGAGTGGGAAATGACTGCATACTGTGCCTTACATTAAGATTGTAAACTGTGAATGTGTTTCATTGTATGAGGAACAAGACATGTGATATGTGACTAGAAGGTGTCGTCATAGAATCACACCCAACGCTTGCAACACATAAAGACTCTCCAGCAGAGGAAGAGTCAGAGAGTACTGCATTCACTGTTTTCAATCTGTATCTATCTCTCTCTTTATTCTGCAGAAAAATATTCCGTATAATAATCTCAGTTTGTTTCCTGACAGCGAAGCAGGTTTATCTTACCGATCACGCGGTCGGCCGTGGTGTCACCCCTCCAGGCACGGCAAGGAGTGACGACAAAAAGGAGTGACGAAAGGTTCGACTCTTTTGAGATTCAGTTCTTGGCATGTCACTCAGTAACTTAAAGAATCGTTGGCATGTCTTGCATTACTAACTATTAGTCAGCAATAATAAGCACATTGCTACATGTTTGTGACATTGTGTGAGGTTTGTTGTGGTCAAGCAGAAAATAAATTGCCTGCTAGCATACTATTTAGTACGGCAAATTAGTGTTTCAACTATGCTCAAGTAGTATGTGAAAAGTACCAGGGTGACACAAATATTGTAGTATGCAAACACAGCACACTGTGCTGGCAAACCTATCCCACAATACATTGCAAGGGCAAGACGGTGGTTAGAGTTTGTATGCAGTGAAGCCATTGTATTTTTCACTCGCATATCGCGTCTGCTGGCTGATAGTCTGAACATGTGCAGTAAGTAGTATGTACAACATACTACGCCGCTTCAGACACTGGGATATTCTTTACATCTCTCTTTGTGTTGCCTAGTAACCGAGCGATGTAGCTGACAGGGAAGGAGGAATAGAAAAAAACTGTTGGGCTGTGACCGGTAAGTTTGGATAGTGGAGGCTCAGATAAAAGGCGATCCGCTGTTATCCTATTCACAATAAGGATGCTCAAACATCGTGTATCCAGCGGTTATGGCGTTATGTCTTTTTTCCAGAACCTACTCACTTCAAAGGCCCGTGGTGTGGCATGGCAAAATAACTCACAGGAAACAAGACAAGAGAATGTTTTCTCTTGTCTTCATCCCCAGCCTGCAACCTGCTGTTAAGGATGAATAAGTATTCATGTGGATCTAACTGCTGTTATCAGAATCAGGCTAAATTAGCCAAGAGTGCATACACATAAGAAGAAATTTGAGTCCAGTTGTCAGTGACTCAGTTTCATACAGAATAGACAATAAATGGTCTAAAAGAAGAAGTTAAGCAAAATTCAAGAACAATCTATAGACTAAGTATAATAACCAGTATTTTCAATGAGTGCCACAGGAAAACAGCATATCCAGTGAGGTAGAGTGTGCAAATATCAATGATAGATAAATATTGAAATATCGAATATTTACAGAGGGTGAATGAAGTCCACTGTCCTTCTCGAATAACACCAGTGACTGTTATGTATGTTTGTGTAGTCGGTCGATGCAATTCATTTGCATACACAGTGGGATTTCTATGTGACAAGCATAATTTGCCCAACGCTGGTGTTTAGAAAGCAAGATGAGGAAGACTACGATAGGTCGCTGTGACTATGATGCAGAATTAAGGGACCATACCTGTGCCAAATTGAGTTTGAGCCGACTTACTTCACTTTGCATATTTTGTATCGTTACTTCCATTTGAAAATGCGGAAGCACCGTTGCTTTAACATGCAAAATATGTACAAAAAAATATGTATTAACTAACTCTGAGAAAAAATGTGTTTATCCCCCATCAGGATGGGGGACAATTATTATTATTAGGCTTCCACTGCAAAGCATGGAAACCTATTGAAATTGCTGGAATTCCTATTATTTATTTTTCTCCCGTATTTTGTCCAATAACTCATCCATACACAGGTAACTTTTTGTCCATTTCGGCACATGCATAGTCCAGGCCATATTTAACCTGGCCACAAACAATGGCACTGATTGACCCATAGGGGGCGCTATAACAGGCATTCTGAGTCAAAGGCTCATTGAGGCAACGTTTGTCCTAGCAAAGTGAAACTTGATACACATATGCAGCTGGACATTCTGAACAATTTCGCAATTGGGACCTATAACCTCTTTAGCGCTGCGAACCTGCCGGCGGGTTCACGGCGCAGTCCATCTTTGATGAATTCTCGCGAGATGACTTTGTAAGTCGGTATGAACAGAAACTAGGCGAGCCGGCCTTTCCATAGCTGTGTAGCATGCCATGCTAACTCGCTGGTAAGCGGCCGTAACAACACTTTTTTGACAATAGTAAGGGCTTGACTATATTCAAACGGGTCCCTTGACCTCTCACATCAAGATATCTGAATGAAATTGGGCTCATCAGAACTGCACAAGTCTGAGTTTCACAGCAATACTGGAGATAAACAGCTACACATGATAGCTTGTGTAGCTAGGGTCCTAGAGAGAAAATATGTTATGTTTACATTTTTTTCTTTTCCCTATTTCTGCGCAATGTGTACCCAAACAGTCATGGAATTGTATAAATTGGGTATTATTTTTAACTTGACCTTCCTGTATAAAATGACCTATTGTGACCTCTAGGATAATCACAACCTCGTGAAACTCTAGATCCTGAATTGAGACACCCAGACCATTCAGAAAATGTATGACAAATGCTTGTCATCCAATCGTCAAAATTGTCAAATTCACACAAATCTCCAATTTTCAAAAGCATCACAGCATTAATTCCCAAGTGGTCAAAAATGGCTAGAAAGTGTACCAAATTTGTGTAATTAATGGTATCAACCCACAACTTGGTGCAGCAAATAATCACACATAATTGAGCATGGGAATGGCCATCATTAGGCATGAGTATAGTGTTTAAAGCTCCTCAAAATATTAATAATTTTATTGGGCATAATTACAAATATAATGTATATTACCTTTTAATTGATAGAAAAGATTGACATACAGTGTCATTCTGCATCTCAAATGATTCCTTAGGGTCTCAGCTTTCTGTAGATGTAAGGCACTTGTATGTGGCACAAGTTGCTGACCCACACCACCCCCCCCAAACTCCAACCCCTCCACCTCACTTTGTACCCAAGAAATAGGCCTGGACCTTAAGAGGATAATGTCTGCCTATATTTTCTAGAAGAGCGGTGCAGTAGTCTATACGGGAGATGACAAGCACTTGAACCAGAAGTTATGGCACGTCCCTCGTGAGGTATGGTCATATTCTTCAGATGTTGTAGAGGGAAAACCTGCAGGAGTGAGTTGTAGCAGCAATGTGGGCAGAGCAGGAGAGCTGGTTGTCCAGGATTACCTCAAAGCTCTTGGTAGTCTGAGATGACACTTTGGTGTTCTCGATGGTGATGAAGAGGTCTGTGAGGGGGCAGTTTTTTCCAGGGAGAAGAAGGAGCTCTGTCTTGTCGAGGATGAGCTTCAGGTGGTGCCCAGACATCCATGCGTTAATGTCTTGAAGACATGCAGAGATGCGCCTCTCGATATCCCGATATTCCGAAGACGGAAAGGAGTGGTGGTTGAGTTTGAGTGTCATCAGCATAGCAGTAGTAGGAGAAGCCATGGGAGGAGATCATGTCACCAAGGGATTTAGTGTACAAGGAGAACAGTCGAGGCCCCAGGAGGGAACCCTGATGGACTCCGGTGTTTACGGTGTTTGGATAAGGATCCTCTCCATGAAACTCAGTATGAATGATTGGCCAAGCCAGGTGTGCGCAGATCCTGTAATTCCAAATTCAGAGAGGGTGGAGAGGAGGATTTGGTGGTTAACTGTGTCGAAGGCAGCAGACAGATCTAGGAAAATCAGGACAGATGAGAGGGATGAAGTCTTGGCAGTGTGAAGAGCCTCCATAACAGCAAGGAGAGCAATCTTGGTGGAGTGGGATGTCTTGAAGCCAGATTGAAGCGTGTCGAGGAGGTCGTTCTGAGAGAGGTAGAGAGAGAGTTGATTGGAGATGGCTCACTTGAGGGTCTTGGATAGAAAGGAGAGAAGCGACCCAAGTCTGTAGTTCTGGACAGCAGCTGGGTCAAGGGATGGTTTCTTGAGTAAAGGCTTGACTCTGACTTCTGGCAGACTTCAGGGCAGTAGGAACAGAGCCTGAGGACAGGGAGGAGTTGATGACTGTAGTGAGGAAGGCCATTGTTTGTTCTCTCAAATTAGTAATTCATGCTTCAAATTACCCAATTAATTCCCTCATTGACTTTTATTGAATGCTTTTCATTCCCCTCTCAGTTAATTTGCTTAAGACAAAATGTCCTACTTGGGCCCCCATACACCATGTCCGCCCTTGCACCCAGTTAACCACCTGTGAAACCTGTTTGAACCTGTCAAACCATTTTGAAGATTTCAGGTAGACCACAGCTTTTTATGTTTTACTTTTACTTGGGGCGAGTGAATCTTCACACTGAAAATAATTACTGGGACTAAATGAAAGTCTAAGGCAAAAAAAAAAAATGGCCAAGGCGTTCAGAACAATTCATGTTGAATGTGACTGATTTGCTCATTGCATTCCACCAAAATAAAAGGTTTTGACAGAATGAAATGATTTGTGTAAGAATTCCATTCAGAACTCAGAGCCGAACGACTCTTCTGACTGGTTCATCGCTCACCAACTGAACCAAACAAGCGATGAGTAGGAAACAGTAAAGCTTGTTCTGATGAACACAGAGCTACTATTCTCATGAATTATTATAGCCTTGCAATTTTGATCTTACCAACCCAAAAGCTAATTTCCATTATTTCGTTTTTCAGCGAAATTTGAAAAATATTTCACATCACACTAGTGTATGGCAGCCCTGTGGTTGAAAATACTACATTAAATTAAATAGGGGTCATCACCACGACCACCCCCACCCCACCCTCACCCCCCAAGGCAGGCCTGGCCATGGATAAGCCATTACAGTATCTTCATCATCAAGGTGATGTAATTACAAGGCAAGGGGTCACTCCGTCTTTCTTTTAACTGCTCTTCTCCTGTTCTCAAATTAAATATGGCACGGTGCGATAAGACAAAACAATACGAGACAGACATCTGGGAGAGTGTTTTGAGAGGCCCATTTTGGTCTTTCAATTGTCCCTGTTCTGCATGTCGGGAACATCACCTCTCAGGAAGCTGAGGGTGAGGGTGGAGAGGGGTCGAGGTCAGTGCTCCACTCCACCTCTGCCTGTCTTATCAGACCCACAGACAATGCCGTACGGGAGGAATATAGGCTGTCAGGCCACGATAAAACCCTTCAGTGTCCTAAAAAAAACGGATGATGATGGGGGCGGGGGGTGGTCTTTTGATTTGATTTGATTTATTATACATTATCAAAAATATATAAATAACAGATCATACACTGTGACAAATACATATTCATTGAAAATATTGAGGTAACACAATAAAGTCAAAGGATAACTTATTTCCATTGTGGTCCTCTTTCCAGGAAGACAGAGATAGCAGATGTCACAGATGACTAAGGTACCTTGTACCATCACATTAAAAGCAGCTACATTAAAAACAATACATCCTTACATATAAAACTACAAAGCAAGTCAAAAGAAAATACATATATATCTATATACTGTGTCTATATATATGCATACATCAACACACTTACTGTACAGTATATACATGCATACATACCTATACACATATTACATCCATATACACACATATTTACACACATTCCTACATACTAACACCCACATACATTTCTACATTTCTACATTTCTAATTCATTCTCTCATTTGGTCAAATAACCATTTCCCACATGCAAGTTTAAAGCTATGACAGGACTGACTTGATTTTATCTCTACTGGAATTCCACTCTACCGCTGTCATGTACAGAAAGGTATTTTGCCGAGAACATGTCTTAAAACTACATGGCACAATGTCTGTGGCTCTGCACCTCTAGTTGAAGCCATGAGAGTCCCTAATGACGGTTATTTTCTCTTTAACTGCTTGAGGATACAGAACAGATGAATAACATACAACGTAATGCTGTGACTTCAAACAGATATACTCACAATTGTTTAATGAACACAAGTTGAATATAACAACATCACAGCAGGTTAGTTTTCATAAAAACGAGCCCAGAGGACAGACAGCAAGAAGATTTTATAGGAAATATGTGTGTGTATTACTATTTTGTATTACTATTACTAGTCAGAAGAGGAGTTGAAAGATTCAGCAGATTGTTGGCACTGAACACATGGTTTTCAACTGCATGTATTGTCCATTCAGTGCCTGACTACCAGCTCTTTGTGTCGAGCTATGTCCCAAAATATTTACAGGCCATCTAAATACTGTGCAACCTTTTCCGATGACTTTGCTGAACAAATTGTCAACACGTCTCTTCTCTCAGGTTTCTTCCCACAGGCCACTCTTAAAAAATAACAATCTAGACACCTCACTAATGAACAATTATAGGCCCATATCAAACCTCCTGTTTTTAAGTAAAATCATTAAAAAAGCTGTTTTTCAACAGCTGAACAACTTCTTGGCACTACACAACTATTTTGATGTCTTCCAGTCAGGATTGTGACCACACCACAGCACAGGTGTTCAATCATATCCACTTAAACACAGACAATGGCAGACAATTACTGGATCTGAGGACTGCATTTGACACGGTTGACCACAACATATTACTAGACCGACTGGAAAATTGGGTGGGACTTTCTGGCACAGTACTAAACTGGTTTGAATCCTATTTAAAGAACAGGGACTACTTTGTGTCTATAGGTAATTACACATCTGAGCAGAAAATAATGACATGCGGAGTTCCCCAAGGTTCCATTCTGGGGCCTCTTCTGTTCAACATCTACATGCTCCCACTGGCTCAGATTATGGAAAACAACAAAATATGTTACCATAATTATGCAGACGACACACAAATCTACATAACCATTTCACCAGGGGACTATGGTCCAATACAATCACTGAGTAAGCATTAATCAAATCAATGATTGGATGTGCCAGAATTTTCTCCAGTTAAACAAAAACAAAACTGAAGTAGTTTTTGGAGAAGAATGACTAAAAGTCAGCACTCAGCTTCAATCGGTAATGTTAAAGACCACAAACCAAGCCAGAAGTCTTCGTGTAATCATGGACTAAAATTTTGGTCCTAAATTTCAACAGCCACGTTAAAACAATCCAGACCTCTCAGGTCATCTGGGACAGGTCTGCTTCCAGTCAAAACTAAACATGGATGGATTCTATGTATTCTATTTTTTAACTTTATGCATTTATGTATTCTAATTTAGTCCTTCAATTAGTGTTCTTAGTTGTTTTAAAATTTCATTTTTATCTAAAGATGCATGCCAGGTGTAAACAGGGCCTCAATTTCAGCTGCCTTACCCTATTTTCTACCGTCCACCATTTTAATTCCTTGAATTGCGATGGGCCAACGTGAGTCACAGGGCTACGGTTCAATACCACCCTGACTAGTTTATTTTGAGCTGTTTAATTTTAATCCCCTTGGGGGTGCTACTGTACCATATAGTACAGGCATAGTCAAAGTGAGGCTGAATTAAAACTGATGATAACATTTTCAGGCATTCTTTATCCATAGATTGGGCCTCACATGCCAGAAATCTTGTTTGCCTTGGTAATAACTTTGTTCTATAATCTCTCCATTCAGGGATCTGTCCAACTCACAGCCCAAGTATTAACACATGTTTTGGCAGCAATCACCTACTCAACCTTATTTTTGAAGCAAATATAGATTCAGTTTTCCCAAGTTGCAGTGACAATTTATTTTCAGACAGCAAGTTACTGATGTTTTTCAATTCATCACTCAACTGGCTCTCACCAATCTCATTGTCCTTGTGGGAAAAGCTGAGTTGTCTGCATAGAGCAAAACATAATGAAGAAAGAGCACAGGACCGAGGACACTTTCCTGTGGCACACCACGTTTGATTTCTCTAGCTTCAGATAAAGTGCTGTTAATATCAACTATTTGATACTCAAATATGACCGAATCCACTCACAAGCCATGCTGTTGAAACCCAAAGCTTTTAGTTTAGTGAGCAGAATCTGATGGTCCAGTGTCAAAGGCTTTCTGGTGGTCTAATAGTACCATGCCACAGAACAAATCAATCTTTCCTTGTATAATCAGATAGAAATAATAAACATGTATCTGTTCAGTGTGACTCTCTAAAACCAGATAGATTGGATAAAATCAGTTTTGCAAATGTAGCTGTTATTTTGCTCATGTATTAATTTCTCCAAGACTTTTGATATGACTCCCAAAATGGAAACTACATGTCAGAAAAGCAAAGCTGGAATTTAAATATACTGTAAGGTTGATATTCGAGTGCATTGATGCATGGATAACAGTGGAATGTTCAACATGGAGAAGGAACACTAGAGCTGGAAAAAATAAGAAATGCAAATGATTGACAGGTGAGGAAGGGTACCAAAAGGCCTCTCTTGGTACTAAGATTGTTACTGCAGGATGCCATGATGCTGAAATTGAGGTTGACACTGCTGCCTTCCTCAGATGAAGACATGGTTAAAAAATTTGCCGAAAGAAATGACATGCCTTTAAATATAAATACACTATTTGCCATTTACCTATTTAATGCACTCTTTCACTGACACTCTTATATGAACCATTTTAGAAAAGCTTCACACTTTTGGATACACTTGAATTGATTCAAACACGAGGGGAAAGCTAGAGGTTAGGAGAGAGGGTATCTTACCAGATGTCCTTTGGATCGGAATCAGAGGAGCTTGTACTTGTATCTGTGATAAGTGGCTGCACTGTTTCTTTCTGTCCTGCCCGGAGCTTGAGGGAGACAAAAGATAAGAGACAAGATTTTGGTTGAGAGGGTATATCCTTAACGATGCCGACGGAGCAGCTTCTTGGCGTGGAAAATAAGAGCAAATGTCACCATTCAAAATTGCACAGAACCCAGGATGGTACAGTTTACCTCCCACTGTAGGTAGAAATTGAAGAAGCCTGCAATATTGCCCTTCCTCAATTCCCGCTTGGCCGATTGGAATTCATGCAAGCTTCTAGCCTGGCTTAGGGGTATTCACGCTGGCCAGAGATAGAGCAACAGGCTCACTTTAGGGTTTAGAGATGACTGCATATAGCTTTGTGTTGCAAGCTCTTCAAGGGCACGTGTTTGTAGCCCTTTCTTTGACTTTTGCCACAAATAGACATTTGCTTTCATTTAGATCCTTTTCGCTGTACTCAGCAGGTCGACGTAGAGCTGGAATTTAATCCAGGGCACATTGTACATTATCACCTAATTAAGAATCATACAATGCAGATTATATTTCTATGTCCGGGAAGCATTAATAGTAAATATCTTTTGCCCCTGAATTTTATAGAGCCTGTTAAGTCTGTAGTCCCGAAATCCACAAGTAAGCATTTATGCACCATGGGTTCCAATGGGCAATAGAACCCTATTATTATCCAAACATCGGCTATGTAAATTTACTGGTCAATGAAACCATCTTATTTCTACCATTCCCACCAGCTATGGCTGCAAAGCCGGCATTGCCGCCTAATCTCCATAACTGGATATAAATTCATTGGTCCACTTGACACTTTGGAAAGGTACATGAAAGTGTTTCTATATTTATTCAACACATTTCAAAACCATGAATGTGGTTTATATGAATCAACAATGAATATAAAAATTAAACTGATTTAGAAATAGACTGTGGGGGGAAAGGGTCAGCGCAACATATCTAGCAGATGTGCACAGTCACGTACTGTATGCTTCCAATGACTCCCACAAGATGGCTGACCATACTGTCATGGATTCCCCACCATGTGTAACAGCTGGCAACAGACATGGTAGGTCAAAATGCATCCCTTAGCTTTCTGCAAACGTAATCCGTCTGGATGTAGGAAATGGGGTGAAAGATCGGACCATATAACCTATTTTCCCCCATTGTTCAAGGATCCAGTTTGTCTTTGTGTATTTGCTTTGGATACAATCTGCTTCCAAATGGCAGCCCTGCCATAAATTCTAGCTTTGTGATGCTCATAACATGTAGTTTTTGTTTTGTTTGTTTTTTGGTCTGGACTGGGTGCTTATTAAATCCTACTAGTATAGTGCCCGTTGAAATGTTTATTCAAAGTTTAAATACTGATATCACAGTGCTGATTGGGGGGAGGGGTGAGGGAGCCCCACCCCCTGCCAGCTCGCTGTTCGCTGTTAATTCAAAGTTTATTAATCAAATTGCACCAAATTCGACACTACACGTCCTTGGGTCCCCAGCAATACACCCGCCAAGTGTGAAATGGATCGGATGAATGGTTGTCGCGATAATCAAAGGACATACAGACAGAGATTCCTTCCTTTAGTAGATAGATGGTTGGTTTTGGGGAATTGACCCACTATACTGTTAAGTGTCTGTCTATGGCCATCGGTGAGCTTGGACTTGCGACCACTGAGCCTATTTTCTGATGCAGCTTGTCCATGTTTTGTGAGACGGTTTCCCCTCGATGCAGTTTTTCCGATGGTAAGGTTTGTCGTGGCGCACCATCCCAGATAATTCCTTGTCACAACATAAATCTAAGAAATGTATTTAAAAAACCCTTCAATACAATTGAAAATGAAAATATTTACAGTATATTTATATTCGGACAAAATGCGCTTTCAACTCCATACATGTTGTTCTATTGCTATTAATGCTTTAGACCGAGACTTTCTACTCTTATTCGCTGAAATAGTCAAGTGTAGATATGCAAGAGCTAATGTTCAACTCAGAAACCGGAAATGACTGAGGACTAAATTAAAGTCTCAAGCAATAAGGGTTGTTGGCATAAAAGCACTAAACCAACTGAATCAACGTACAATGATGAAAATCGAGCGATTCTTTTTCCTGACAAAAAACGAGTCTGACAAAAAGAGTAAACATACAATTCCTTACCACATACTGTACGCAAATGTAAAATGGACTCTTATATAGTCAAGTTTGGAAATTCAACCAGACTATCTACATGACTCTACAGCTCCCCTTTTTGGCAGGACAGATGAATAGATGCACCATCCTATCCACTTCATCAATTCACAACCATTAAAATACGCCTGATCTCTGACACTCAAATGTCTGGGGGAGTGCCCAGACCCCCTCTACAATTTGGATGCCTTCACCACACCAAGACATCAATTCCACAGCAGACGCTGCTTGCTTGATGCTAAATGCTTGAATCGTTCTGCAGTTTTTCTGTCGGATTTGGACCTCTGTTAGTCGGCTCATGTTGCTTCGTAAACTCAAATATCTAAATGGGAAGCGCTAATTGTCAGACCTCTTTAATTGTCAGAGCACACCCACAGTACTGATAATAGACAATCACCCTAACATGACTCACGATTGCGGCTCTATTTTAAATTGATAGTTCATTTATTCAAAATTTAACTCCCTTTTCGCTGCAACCTTTTGTTTTTAATCTTTATTACACGACAGGCTTTAACTCAGCGGTCTATAGAAATGTGACACCGCATGACAGGTTTATCTCTTTTGCTAGTATGTTTTATTTTTTGTCTGTCTTTGAGCAAAACAATGCAACGTGAGCCTTCTCATTTAGCCGCCGGTGGTGTGGCGCAGTGATCAGCGGTGCATTAAATTGCTTCAAGAGGACCCACCGAGGGTCCGGGACTAAGTGCCAGCCACGGCCAGTTTTCACCTTCATTAAAAACTGCACCACGTGCTTTAAAAACGGGAGATTCAAGGCCTCCCGTTCGAAAATGTCGCCGATGACCCTTGTCCATTATTTCTTTTTCTTTTTTTTTCATGACTTACATGCACAATTATTTGATATGCCGCTGCGATGCCTCATATTACCGAGGTACGTGGAGGAGGAGGGGGGGAGGTCCCCCTTCATCGTAGGGGAAGCACGGTGTGGCAAAGTGCATCCGGTTACACAAATTTAATTGGTATATCAATATGTAACTCGAGATCAATACCGGTAGTGAAATATATCACATCATAGAAATGTGGATTATGGTGAAGTGGCCTCTAAGCTCCAAGGACAAACTGGGTTTGAATCTCCTCTCTCACTCTCTCGAGTTTGCATGTCCTCGCTGCGTTTTTTAAACAACCCTTGGCTATGGTGGTCCTCAAAACGTCTATTCACTTCATTTTGAATGAATGAAAGAAGCGTTGCCACGACAACAAAGACAACAGCCGCGACAACGTGACTCAGGAACGGAATCTGGACCAGCGCACTACGCTCTACATATCCATGCCATCGTCCGGCGTACTTCAGAACGCAAGTAAGTAGAAGAACGGCTTCTCGGACGTCCTACGTCATATGGCTGCGGTGATCATGGCGCCACCACGTGGAAATGTTTTATTCTCTATTCTTCTCTTTACCAGTGTCTTGGCCTCACAGTGCATTGTGGGATACGCTTGCCACCATAGTGTGCGGTGTTTGCGTACTACGATATTTCACCGGGTGTAGCATGGCACATATCGCACACTGTTTCTGGACATAGCATACACTGGACACACTAGGAGACATGTACGCACCTGTACCGTGCATTAGTGCGTGGCGCTCCCCGACATAAAGGATTAATTTGTGTGTCTCTGCACAATATGTTGTTCAAACAGTTGGTTGCTAATTCAATCATAGTGCACACACACACACACAATCACAGCGCCACAGCTCTCCACGAGAGGGGGAAAAGCGCAATCGCTATCGTTCCCCGGGAAGGCGCGTGTAGGTGCCTTATCTAATTGAAGCGCAGTGCCGCCGCCGCCGCGGAATTAACGAGCTAAGTGGCGGCGTGACAGGGGCTGGCGCTGCGTTTCTGAAGGCGAATCATTCATGCCCGCCGCGGTAATGCTGTTAAGGGCTGCAGATTGCCGATGTTGTGCTGCGATGGAGCGCACACATACACACACACACACACGTGCACTTTTGTGATGGAACGCGGTAGTGTGAGATAGCGTAGAGAGCTACCAGTGGAGAGAGGGGTTTTGTCGTTCGGGGCAACGGCGGTGGAATGAAAGAGGAAGATGAGATGAAGATGAGAAACGATC
>OMKR01016767.1:2835-16530 GCA_900302355.1 Cyttopsis rosea | reverse complement strand
AGACATTCCCGCGGGTTACTCACGTAACTGATTGTCTATGCGGATGGCTAATGTGATGAGGGAGTCCAAGTCCGGAGGCAGCTGCTGAGACGCAAGCTCGTCTTTGATGGAGTCAGACAGTCCATGGTGGAAGGCGTCAAACAGGGCTACTGTAAGCGTTCAGAAGTAGGACCCAAATGCAGACACTGAGGCGGATGCAGGATTCAAAAAATGGCAGTTTAATTCCAAAGGGGGATCATAACAGAAGAACTGGCAGGCAAAAAAGGGAGGCCTTGAATTGGATCAAACTTAAAAGGAAATCTAAACTTGCTAACAAATACACACTGGCATGGCGATGAACACCGTAGACACCGTGCAGTGGTGCGCCGATCGCCGTACGCCGAGCGTTGTGCATTGAGCGCAGTGCACGCCAAGCACCAAGCGCCATGTGCCAAGCACTTAAAAATATACATATTTTTAAGAGCACAGATGGATATTTCTTTTTTTGCGAATGCTCGAGGCAGGACATGACACAAAAAAGTGTATGGCGGACGAGGCTACCGACTACCTACAGTATCTAGCATGTGACTGGCACATGATAAATACGTCATCAACACGGCCACTCCACTCACTTGCTGTGAATTCTCCGGACAATGACCTGCTCTATTCACACATGGGCTCACCCGGACATTACACAGACTTTGTGTTAGGGAGCTGGCAGGGTAAAGTCTGTTTAATGTCTGGTCCAAGTGATTCGGACATTGGCGTTCTCACATAGAGCTCCTACGGGTAATGATAAGTTCAGGGTTGCAGGGCATGTGTGAAAGCAGCATTAAATACCCAAAGACACAGGTGAACACAATTAACTAATTGACACAGGTGAAACGAAAAGAGGAAAACGAGACTCAGGAAAACAGACATGTAGACATCTATAGGACAAAACCAAAATGACACACTAACTACACAAAAACAGATCACAACTGTGACAGACATGCTAATCAACATCAACCCAGAGGTCTAACTGATATTAATGGAACCAGCTGGATCAGTGCACAGCTGGAGCAAAAACACAAACCTTTACTTTCTGGATCTGTAATTTTCCACTTCTGGAAAAAAAAAAACAGCTGCTAATCTGTCAATACAGTACAATTACTACAAACTAGTATTTTAAGGAAGATTTAAATCCTGACCTCCGAAGTAATTTCAACGTCATTAAGATAGCTCTATATCTCCCACTGTGAAACAAAATCCTAATAATATTCTTGAAAATAATCTTGATATCTATGACTATCTATGAGTACAATCAAGAAAGCCCCTTGTCTGGATTTTATCATATTAACATCTTGGATTACCTTTATTAAAATGATTGGGTTTTTTGGTCATGTACAGTGGAACAATTCATTTTTCTCGGATCGTCCCTTCAGTTAAACGATGTTTAAAGTCCTCTTTGCACTTTATTAAGGGTCATTCTATCAAGAACTTAACATTTAGGGCCCTATTTGCTTTTTATCAATACCCACAAACTACACAATTTACAGTACGTGGACTGTACGCTCTTTTGAATCTTGGAAATTCACAGATCCATTATTTAACCCGCTTAATTTTGATGACACACACACACTTGTTTTCCTCATCTGCTGGAGGACTGTGGAGAGGGATAATTACTAAAGCCGCAGGGCTGCATTCATCAGTCGGGTGCAATCGGTGTTTTTTTTCCTTTCTATTATTTCCTCCTCCTCTTGGCCAGGAGTCGACCTGGAGCGGCGGAGGGCCGCGCTCGCCCCCGTCGCCCGTTCACGCTGGGTTAATAAACGCTATTAGCCTCCATCTCTGGCCTCTTAATTTCCCATTTAACCCAGGACAGTTCAAATAAAACCAGATATGCGGCCAGTGTTTAATCAGTGGACTCATAGCGGGGACTCAAATGTCTTGATTGAGAGTTCTGGACTCGTGACGTGAGGTAAGTTGGTGTTTGAGTGTTTTTTTTTTTTATCCACAATTGAATACTCCACTAAGAGCCTGATTTGATATCATTATAGATACTGATGTCACAGTGCTCTGATGATTAAGGAACTGCATGTTTAAAACCTTTTAGCTATATTTTCATTAGAGTTATAAATGTAACAGTGTACATTTTCTCTGCACACTAAATATGACTGATAGTCATACACAGTGACACTGATGGTGAACTTACTAGTGATATTCCTAACGACTAATTTCCCTGATGGTTAAACGGAAGTTTAAACTTAGACTAGTCGACTAGTCTAAAAGTCAGAAATCATATTTTAAATGCCGCTTCCCAGGCATAGTTCACCATCTTTGGGGTACTATCGCACGCGCTCAAGCTCCACCTCCCCGACGGACCCGGTGGGTCGGGGACGGGAAAGGGGAAGGTGCAGCAAGTAGCCGAGTCCGCGGCCCCGGGAACCGGCGAGGTCGGGGCACAGGGGTGCTGTAAAGCCGGCGGCCGGAGCCGTCCTTCCAAGCCGACCCAGAGCCGGTCGTGGCGCACCACTGCGGTGGAATTGCTGGGAAAACGATCTTCGGTATGCCACATTTCCCACGCCCGGCTATGCGGGCGGGGATTCGGCACTGGGCTCTTCCCTCTTTGCTCGCCGCTACTGAGGGAATCTTTAGTTAGGTTCTTTTCCTCCGCTTACTGATATACTTAAGTTCAGCGGGTTGACTCATCTGATCTGAGGTCGTACTCAGAAATAGCGCATCCAAGTTGAGCATACAACCTTATTTCCATTTTCTAGACAATCAAAATACTGCCAAACCGCTGGTTTAACGAGATGTCATCTTTGTCCCACTTTCCACCTCGCTGGTTTAGTGGGGCGAACAGGCCAATGTGTGTGGGTGGTTTTTTTATCCAGCGTTGTTAACATAGTAGCGGATGCTCGTTCTTTATAAAGCAACATTTGACTAGGAAGACATGACGTTTCAGTGCAAATTATGTCAATATGTAATTTAACTGTGTAATACTGTAGGTTTAACCGACTAGTATTTCTGCTGCCGACTAGCCGTGGGTAGCAACGTTTAATCGACTAGTCGACTAATCACGCAATCCCTAGAACTTACTGACTATCCAGTTTGAGGAGTTTATATTAATGTCTTACAGTACCTGAATCCGCTCTAATATTTTCTCTTTCTCTAATATGTTTGTACAGTATAGTGTATTTGTTGCATTAGATATTTCATATGTCCACACATACAGTACACACATCGATACATACAGTACGTTGTATGTTTTACCTACACATACCTACCGACACTTTACATAATTTCCCGCTAGTAGAAAAGTTTGATCGGCTATTGTTAAATCACTAAATCAATTTCAAATTAATTTCACACTCTTTCCCTATTTCTCAACACGTCAAAATCCTTTGCTGTATCGTACTGTAGCTACGTCACCTCCATTACACAAGACGAGTCTCACTGGATTCACCTCTAAAACGAAGCCAGCTTTTGTCATTGCCACTCTGAAAAAAAGGATCAATACATTCATCTCAAGTTCATTCCAATAAGATAGCTGGCAAAAAGTGTCCTGGTGGTGTCAGCTTTTTAAAGCTCTGTGACGCTTGTGCGCACGCAGCAAGCCTGATCTGACTAAACCCTGCAGGTAAATTAGCTAGCTGTGGTTGCAGCCAGTGGGTCATTACCACTAAAGAAAGTTATTTGCTGGCTGCACATCATCACACTTATTACCTGGCTACTTACTAAATAAAATTATTCATTGAGATGGATTATTTTTAGTATAACTAGTATGCCTAGTGCATACAGTACTAGTAATTCCTACAGTATTTAGTGTCACTGCTAGCTACTGTAATGTACTGTAAGTACCAGCATGCAGAGTGATACAATCCACGTGAATACAGGCTGGGAGAAGTGGTTGCCTATGATAACGGTCATTTTTAACAATCAACGGTCAATATTCAGAAATAACTGAACGCAGATTGCCACTATTGACCGATCAGAATCAAGTATTCTATATAGCCGTGGAATAAACTAAACTAATGATGAACTAATGATAATCATCCAAGTTTATCCAACAAATGGATAAACTAGATATTTTTCCTCTATTAAAGGAACTTTGCAGTGTATTTGGTAGTCTGCGCAGGCAATTGTCTGGAGCCTCCGATAACCCAATTCATCTACAGACGCCGCTAAATGTGATGAGGAAAAACTGTTGAGTTCATTGAATTCACATCACGGAAGTCAATTCTGGGCTTCCACTCACTTCAGTCAGTGTATTAACTCAGAACACCCGCAGGGCGCCAGGAACTCTTCAATTACAAGCTCACACTCAGAGGAATCTTTAACTTGAGTATAAAACTTTAATATTCAACAGACCGAGTGTGTTTGGTTTTGGAAATGATCCCATTTAGTTTAAATCTGTCTCATGGTAGAACAGGTAGGATTTGTTATATGTTACGTCACAGAGGAAGGGGGAATATCAGCGTAGTCATCCATACAGGAACATTCTCATATTCTCCTGCAGCCTGGTCATATTAATTGATTATTCCTTTAGAAATATTTTAAATTTGATAATTATGTACATGCAAAACAAAACATATTCTATATGTTGCATTACAGTAAACCTAAAATAGGCAAATGTATATATTTATTGCTGAAATCTGAAATGTTGCAATAAATACATATATACAGGTATAGATGTGATATAACTGTGAGATACATACATACTGTACATACATACATACATACATACTGAATTTGTACAACTTTTGCAGCACTCTGGTCACAGATCAAAATCCCAACAGACAAATACAAACACACACACACATAACTAGTGCAATAACGATGCAATATATTGTAATATTGTAATATATATTATATATAATATATAGATGTAATATCAATATTACATCTATATTTATATGTGTATTTATGCCCGGCCATAGCCTTTCAATTTAATTTAACCTGATCATAGTATCAACCACAACAAATTCCTCGTATATGAAAATGTGCTTGGCTGAATAAACTTATTCTGATTCTGATCATTATGATTCTGATAATTATGCCACTTAATTATCCAAAAGACGTAAAGCAGCCTGCATATATTATTTTTTAGTAAATCTCAATCACAAGGAGCGGCTTGGTATTCCAGAGCCGGCTCCCCCTCGGATCCGGGGATGACTTTCATTTGGTCTCACCTCTCCGTCCAGCCGGGGTCACCCCTGTTGGTATAGCAAGCACAGCAGTCACATTGCTCCACCATGCGCGCAGATTGCTTACTAGAACCGCCTGGAACCTTTCATATTTCCCAGTCAGCATTTTTACAGGATAATTTTGGCAGCCTTTAAGGATATCGCTGCCTTAATAGAGGATAAAAATAAACGGGCGGTGGAAGGGGGCTATATCGGGGTGGTATAATCTTGTATTCTACACTTTGTGGAGCTAAATGTCTGGCTTTGGCCCTATGCAATGAGATTAAAACTCCTTCTCCTATTTTTTTAAACAGACGGCGGTATTTTCGACCGACTGTCTAAAGAAAGTCAGTTAATTCGATTAAAATATAGTGTAAATGGCATTATGAAGGAAAGTCTTTGTTCCGTATCCCATTGAACAATTTAAGTCAGCACATTTGTAAAGATGTTTTTTTTGGTGTGTGTGTGTGTGTATGTTTGTGTGTGTTCAAATGCACATGTATTGAATTTATACACTGTATGGATGTGTGTGTTCAGGGTGTAGGTGCAGGTCTCTGTAGTGATGGCTGGCGACTGACTGCTGCACTAGCGATATCGTCAAAATGTCTGAAAGTAGGAAACAGCTTCATTCAATTGGTACCCCCTCCTTTCACGACCACAAGGGAGCTAGCTAATGGTGTTAGAAACTTGAAAAAGTTGGAAAAAATAAGCTTGAGGAAGTTTCTTCTCTACCTGGGAAAGAAGTGGATTTCCTTGAGGCTTTTCCTATAGTGTATGATAGTAAAAGCTTCGCTCTTCTGGGCCTTGTTGCTTCTCTGTGAGCTCAAATGCTGGATTTTAGCTTGTGCTCCTCCCATGAGGACCAGAGCTTTGCAGAAGTTAGAGGAGGGTTATATGAAGTTCAGTGGAAATGTGTTTTTTATTTTATTTTATTGAGTACTGAGCCAACTTTTGAATAAAAGAAAAATAATGTGGTTTTGAGATGTTCTGCAGAAGCATGTTTGGGAGTGGAAAGGAAAGAGTAGTTGGATAAGAATACAGGTTGGGTTAAGCGTAAAGGAGAAAAAAAAACTTTTCTTCTAAATAGGCATCCTATGGGCATTGCTTTTTCAGAATCAAGAGAGATAGAAGAGAATGTGGAGAAAACTCTCGCACCTCCTTTCCCTGCCAATGACAACACGGCAGGTCTATGTGGCACGCACCTCATTTGTTTCATACGCCCTTCCCCCCTTCTCTCCGACATTCACCCACATTAATTCCATGATTGTGTCTCCCTCTCATTTTCCCCCTCGTTATGCATTTAATGTTTCCAATTTGCCGTCATCACAGGAAAACGCCACAAGAAGCTATAAATTCTTTTCTAATTCCAAATAATTAGGATTACACGGACCAGTGGTTTTCAATCAGGGAGATCATCTCAATGATAGATGATGGGATAAATGGCCATTGCCGAGACATAAATATTGTGTCGTTCAATTAATCTGATCTAATGAGGTGTCAAAGCTGCCACTCATCCATCAAATACAATTAGAAGTAAACACATATGCATGGAGATCGGTAATTAATAATTAGCAAAGCAAAGAAAACAGTATTGGTTTCAGTGGCCACATTCACAGAGCAATTTACCAGCGCACTTTATTCATTCAATTTTGCATCTGAGTGAGACAATGCCACACTGCTGGAATTTGAATCATTTTTTTTACCCTTCCATGTGTCAGTTGTTTGCTACGCTCGATAATTCTATCATGTTGTTTGTAAATTTGGCTTCTGAGACTCTAGACACTAAAGATGTTAGAAAACCCTGAACTTGAAAACGAAATGCTTTTTTTCGTCCTCCCAGTCCTTATTTCACAAATGAGCTACAAGCAGACCTAGAAAAATGGGCACACTTTTTTGTACAACTACCAAAACTTAATGATAAATTGAGCACTTTATGGCCCTAAAAAAAGAAGATAACATTTATTCTATAACTTGGGAATTAGGGACTGTCATCAACGGTTTGTCTTTGTCTCTTTAAAGCCCAAAAGGCTCATTGTCCTAAAAAGAGACGTTTCATACAGAGTATTCATTGTCATCCATTTACAGAAGGCAGTCAAGCATCCAAGCTATAGTGCGGGCCAGAGCCTGAAAGTTAGAGAAGACTACACTTTAACTTAAAAGTGAAGGAAATCTAAAAAAAGCTCAAAATTTAACATTCCAGTTGTGAAAGGCCATCGTCCAAATCTGTTGCACTAAGGTAGAATAATTTGTGACCCTGATAGGTTCTCTTCTCTTGAATCTCTTGAAACATGGATATGAAACTACTGTTGTTTAACACCACAGAATTACTGCCTATGCCTCTGGATTGTTAGTTACGGTTTAACCCTACAGAAAATGTATAACAATAATTTGTACGCTACTTCACAACATGCTGCCAAGGCAGCTTTTATTAGAAGAATCGAATATCACATTGAATTCATATTAAATACTGAACTTCATATGCACACTAAAGTTCCCATAAGGCAATATTTAAATATCACAATTTCATGTAAACACCATATTTGTAATATCCGAATAAAACCCAGAGCATATTCTGATTGACAGAATAAGATTATTTGATCATATTCCTGCTTTAACAGTGGCGTGTATACACCTTAATCATATCGCTTCTGGCGTGTTCAGAGATTCGGGCCACATGCATTTAACCAGAAAGAAGGAAGAAAGAAACTAGAGCCCCAGTTGAACCAGATAATATTTACATCACCAAAACAGAAACGGGGACATTTCCGTATGTTTTGGACATTTCCAGGAAATCTTAAATGCGCGATGGGGGAATCTACACGTCACTTCGCCGACGGCTGCAGAGCACACTGCTGTACCGAGTTCACATGCGACAGCGAAAGTTGCTTTCAACTCCCTACTGCCCTTAAAGAGAACTACATTTTAACCGGGGGTTGATAAATTGCCTATATATTGTTGACGGATGACGCCGGATAGATCTTATGTTACAGTGGAACGCGGTGGAATTGTCGTCTTGATGCGGGAGCCCGGGTGTAATGGAGGCCAGAGACACCGAGACACCCTGACAGTTCATAGTGCAGCTGTAGCAGCGGCGGCGGCAAAGAGGCAATTACCCAGAAGCATCGGGGCGAAAGACAGGAGGAAAATCAATACATAATTTCAGCGTTTCAGAGGGTGTTTCCCTCAACCGAATCAATGTCTCAGTTCATCTATGTAAGCTTTTTCTTTTCCCAAATTGGTTTCTGTATTTGTTTTTACACAACGAATAGAGTGATAAATAACAGATTACTAATGTTATCTCCAACTTTTGTAAATACAAGAGTTTGTTTTTTTCCGTACAGGAGTTCCACGCGGATAGATTCATTCGAACACAGGTTGGAATTTTAAACTGTAACGCGTCGCGGAGTGAGGTCTAGCATTAATAAGGGCTCACAGCATATTCCCATGAACTTTGACCGTTAAAAAGCAATTCCAAATTCACAAACAAATGGTTAAAACACACTATTTGCAATTGAGGGGTTACGTGTTGGGGTGAAATTCACTTTATTTGACCTTGGGTTAAGTTGTTGTGAGAGAATTCAGCCACAGGAGTGTGGTGTAAGTTCACGTAAAGTTTATGGCTTCCACACAATACAATTTTGTTCCCTGTCACACTCTATTATAGTGGCGGGCAGATGGGCAACCCCTGCCTGCCCAGCACCGACATGCCATGGTGAAGTGACAGCAGCCAGACACAAAAATGACACAGATCAATAGTGGCGTCTCCTATGGAGGAGACCGAACCACAGCACAACACGATAATTCCACCCATGACCACAGAGCCACTCAACCGTTGTGGCTACCCCCAGAGAGGCGTTGTTTAAATGAATGTCGCATAGTATGATTGACTAATCACCTCCCAAATTAAAATAGACAATATTGTATGGCTTTGCACTGGTTCTGAAAGCACTTGAGTCCCCCACTGCTCAGAGGGGTGTAGGAAAGACCCGCAGCCTATTGCGATTTGTTAAACACAAAGGAACACCTTCTCTCCTCACCAAGCAATTATACCGTCTACAAAAAAAATCTGCAGGCATCATCTTCTCACAAAACAGTAAAAGTCCGATTTTTTGGATTAGGCTAACTTTCATGCGGCAGATTTAAATATGAAAGTGGAGTGGTGGGAGGTGCAGGGACCCCCAAGGGACCCAAACACAGACTTCCTCTAAAATGCTAATCGTGGGCTAATTGAAGGTATGTTCTTTGTCTGCTCTGCGTTTCCGAGGGTCCCTCCTATTGGACCTAGCGAGCACAAGGTAGCAGCGCCTTCTGATGTTAGCGTATCTGACTGCTGCCGCACTTGGGCGCCTGTGGATTTGGACACTTTCAAGTGAAGTTACGGGGTGGTGGAACGCACACATCCGGATATACGTGTGAATTTACGCGTGCACGCGCACCTACGTGCACGTATTCAAGAGCTACAAACACATATACACACACACAGACACACACACCAGATACAATAACGCATACATGGCCGATATTTGCACTTCAAAAGCAGATAATTGCCCAGGGCAGTGGCAGGGGGGAGTCTGGCCTCAGGATTCGCACGAGAACGCCTATGAAGTGGCGTATCACGAGTCTAGACTCAATCTTTTTTTACCCACATCCGCTGTCACATAAGCACATTCACGTCCATATCCTCCAGAGCGATGGGAAGACAGAGCAGTTAAGCACCGTTACAGAGCGCCTGTGTACGCCAAGTATTGACGCCAAATAGTCTTTTCACACAGCGAAAAGCGATTCTTACTCCATCTTCAAGAATCACATTAGTTTAATTTGACTCAAGGAAGGATGATTTCACCAAAAGGTCTAATTTACTTCCTAAAGTATAAATCAGTCTAGAACTGTATGAAGGGTAACACTGCATTCTGGACAGACTCCTGTAAGTGTAAAGTAGAGGACTTGACCACGGTCTAAAACAGTTGTACCCGATCCAAAAAGTAACCGTGACCACCCATTGCCTGAATTTGAGATGAACTGGAAATTGGTCTCGGTTCCCAAAAGAAACCATCATTTATCTGACCCTGATGTGTTTGGGTTGTTTTGTTTGATTGTTTTGTTGTTTGACCTTGATGAGAAATGCTTCAGTCATTGCTAAAAATGCTTCTCGGATTTTTTAGCACTCGTGGGTATGAGACTGGGAAATTTCTTGCGTTTTGATTGGCTGACTAAAAATGCAGCATGTGATGCTGGGTTCCATTATCAGGCTGTCTGTGGGTCCTGTTCAGTCCAAACAAAATGTTACATTTATAACCTATGGCAAAGAAATCGGACCCGCAGAGGAACAGAGGAACTAGAAAGTTCTGGATACGTGACAAGAGACCTCTAGTTTGCAGAGGGACATTGAGAGAGCGAGGAGGAGTAGGCGGCGTTTCCGCGTCTGGTTCTACATGGAACACAGTCGAACTGAAAGGTAGAAGCTGCCTTGTTGCCGCTAAGACTGATGGCCTTGCAGACGTGTTATTCGTCTTGTGGCACTGGGTGAGCCCTCGCGTCCACTCAGGAAAAGATGAAAAAGGGACGGCCTGTCGGGGAGCCGTGCTCGCGATCCGGTGACGGAAGATCTATCACTGGCAGTCATCACTTAACCAAGCACAGAACTGCGCCACTCACTCAATGAGAACCTCAACAGATTCAAAATGGGAAAGCCGGGTAGAGTCGCAAAGAGATTTGATTAAAAATCTGCATGAAATGAAATGCGAATCCATCTCTTTGGCTTTTTCCACTGAGGCGCACCAACAGAAAAAACAAATGAAGGACAAAATACCCTGTTTTGGTAACTAAGAAAGCCTTTTTTGTTATGCATATGTAGTCATAAGTCATCAATATAACAACCCTTTGCGTCACAATATAATCCACAAACACATTTAAGCATTTAATAGGCGCTGGCAGGGGAGGTGAAGGACGTGCAGAGGGGCTGCCCAGTCTCATGGCACAATAAATGACTGTGATCCGACTTTCAGCAAAAACAAAGGACTGCTTTTCAATTCCACCTCTTTTTCCCAGATGAATGATGAAGCGTAGGTAAGAGGCGCAGTCTTGTGGTATTAATATACATCAGGGGCCAGAGAGCCACACTAAATCAAGAGCCCAAATGCATTTGTTACTGTAATGACAAGCAGTAGACACGGTCTGACCATGCAGGCTGAGGAGTTTGGGAGAATATCCTGAGAGGGAGCGGGAAAGCCCGACTTGAATTGCTAGAAATGCGTGTTTTTATTTTAACTGGGCTTTTTGCTAATTTATTTGACCACTGGATCATAAAACCATATAACCTTCAGATTTTAAGGGACTGTGTGAGAGAGGGAGAAGATCACATATGGAAAGATGTCACCTTGTTACAGTTGGGACACAAAATGTACAAAAAGAATACCATAAATTAAAGGAATATTCCAGCCATTTTTGACCTGAAATAGATTTTCTCATATTTTCCAACAAAACAATCCTCTCTGACCAAAGTCCACTGCTTCATGTAACCCACCTTCAGGTTGTGGTTATTTCCCTCTGAACTCCTACCTCATCGGAGATCAGAACACAATGTGTCGGGTCCTCTTCCGTAGTTCAGGTCAGTCCAGGTTGGCTCGCCATCGCCCTCGTCAGGCACAGCTCGTGGCAACGGTATCCAACAAAACAACCCTAGCATGTACACAAACAGTATTAGACTATTTAGCATCTGTATTTCTAATTCTCACATTTGCTCCAATATCATAGATCACACAGTGAAGGCATTGTATACTTCCACTAAATTAAATGTTACAACACATTTTAAATATAAATGTAACACAATAGTTCTCTTTGATCAAAGCTCAATATTCATATGTCTTAACTATACATTACAATTAACGTATCTTTTTTTTCATTAATGACAGAGAATTTCCACCGTAAATTATTATACGGCAATTAGCATTTACCATGTGTTCAACAATGAGGATAGTCTAGGACGAATACATAGTGCGCCTTTAATCTAGGAATGAATGACTTAAAAGTTGCAGTGTGTAGAATGTAGCGGCACCTAGCGGCGAGGCTGCAGATTGCAGCCATTTTAATAAATCCCCCGTCACCCTCCCCTTCCAAGCGTGTAGGAGAATCTACAGTGGCCACGAAACTCACAAAAAACAGTGTTTGGTTTGTCCGTTCTGGGCTACTGTAGAAACAACATGGCTCCTGTAACACAAACGAAAACATGATTCTTATTTTCATGGGATTATACACAAATTAAAACATACTTATAAATATTATATTCCATCTCTGCCAAGTCTGTTCCGCTAGATGCCACTAAATTCCACACACCGCACCTTTAATCTAATTGTGTACATGGCAGAAGAAGGTACTCATGGCAACACCACACATATAATTACCAAACATGAGCAAAAACATAAGCTTGTTAGCTTAGCTTAAAATAACTCAGCAGGACGGGGGAAATAAACTGAAAAAAGTGGTCCTGGGTCGCCTCACCGGTGATGCAGTTTGACAGAGCCTGGTTTTGTAGTTTTTGCATCATTTTATTTGCTTAAAGCTTAAAAACTAAAATAAAACCTAAAAAACTTCTCTGCTGCTCTGGGGTTGTTGTTTTTTTTTCACGTTTTTTTTTTCTAATTTGAAAACTTTATTGTCCATGTCTAATAGGAACACTATTATTTAAACAAGTGATTAATTCATTAAAATTTATATAACAATATAACTATATATATGTTTGTTTCTAGTTTTTCATTTTTTTAGTTTTAGTTTTTGTGTCATGTTTTATATTAGATGTTACAATTTTCACATTTGAATATTTATTATTTGCATGTATCACAGTACAGTGAGAAACTCTCAACATGCAAGTAATCCGCATTGTAAACACCATTACTGAATCTTTCATGACGTTGGAAAGTGCAGCTTTGTTTTTAAATCATCGTGTCTCTGTGCCCCCCAGACAAGCTGAGATCACCGGGACGCGATATCAAAGCACTGGATTCGATTGTGGTCAGACGTTGGTTTCTATTGCAAGTAAAGGTATGAAGACGAGGCCCAGAGCTCACTATTTCCTGCTTAACGGACTTCCACCGCAGCTTCATTGCAATTGAACTCATCTCTCCGAATCAAACGAACGCTAATGAATATTTTTGCCATGTCATGTTGTGCGTCTCTGGAAGGAAATCCTGACCCGTCGGGTCACACTACAGCGGCCA
The DNA here is from genome assembly GCA_900302355.1 of Cyttopsis rosea. Lineage (NCBI taxonomy): Eukaryota > Metazoa > Chordata > Actinopteri > Zeiformes > Parazenidae > Cyttopsis > Cyttopsis rosea. The sequence continues at coordinate 3,170 of OMKR01016767.1, read as the reverse complement.
TATCAGGTGAAGGCAGAAAGAAAGACGTACGATTCTAGAGATCTCTGTGGATTGTATAATCAATACTGACAAAAATAAATGGCTGGACCATTTATCTCTGTCTGCTGGGCAGTTCTATTACAAAATCCCTGTAATGCATATTTCATATACTTTTATACCCATTGATTACTCGCTGTGTAGTTTGTAAATCATGTGTATATTGATTTGCTGATCATACATCTGTCAGATGCCGGATTGGCACGACTGATAAAGAGATCAGGGTTGAACGCTGCCATTCGGATCTTTAGGGTGTTTTTATTATTAAAGGCTTAGAGGATCACGAGGCGTTGACAAAT
>OMKR01016765.1:15302-27010 GCA_900302355.1 Cyttopsis rosea | reverse complement strand
CTTTTGTGGAAAGTACACCTTATCAGATTTTTCTTTCCCCGCCCACATCAGAATGAGGCTGACTCTGTCTACCCTGCAAGACCCCCGGGCGATGGCACAGTAGTTTAGGGAAACTCTCGCCTTTGTTCATTTTTTTCCTTCAGCATAAGCAATTTATCACAGAATGAACTTTTATTGTATCTCTGGATGACTCACATTAAATTTTCGCCCATTAATTTTGAAATGGATTTCGAAATGGGTGCTAAGCTTTTATCAAATGCCGGGGAATCTCATTTGGATTATTGTATTTCATTAATTACTTGATAGACAAAGCATACTTTTCAATGTAGATTTGTGTGCTGTTTAATTAATTAGCATGTTTTCTGTTTTAATTAAAGCCATTTTTTTAAATTAAAGCCCACAGCAAAACACATATATAATTTGTTTGTAATTAGGCCTAATTGGTGGTAGTGGAAGCTTAGCACCCTCAGTTTCTTTTTTCATGATTGCCATTTTATTGCCAGTCAGTCACTAATTAAACTGTTTTTTCTAATTAGCTTATAAAACTGTTGATGACACATTATTGTAAGTGTGAGTTCAAAGCTTGCTAATAAGCCTACCCTACTCAGAAGAAGCAAGATAATGGCGTGTGCACAAAGCCAGTGAACTTTCTGAAATTTCCCTCGCTACTCCCTAAAGATGACACGTTTTTTGTGTCATCTAGCATCAGATTATTCAAAGCAAAAATACAGACTTGCATTACACCGTAGGACTGCTTGTTCTACTCTGCCTTCCCTGGAGTGGCTCTCTTTTTGCATGCCATGTAATGCTGTTTGTCAAAGTGGTGGCAAGATTACATAAACCTCTTATGTGGCTCGCCCCATGGCAGACTGATAATCTATTGAGAGAATACTGTTAGAATGTAGTAATACCAAGGTGTATGTCCTCATAATGTGGAGCCACATTATTTGGTCATTCTGTGGCAGGTGATCTGCCAAAGAATGGAAGAATAACTGGGAAGAAGCGGTGTGATGGCCGGTCTTAACTGCCTAAACATCGAATATTAAGGGCGGGATTAGTTAACCCTTTAGGCTCAGAGGATTTCCCTTGGTTCCACAATGCCATTATGATCTGGAACATCTTTGAGTGTATTGTTTTTAGGATATACTCCATAGATTTGTAAGATTGCGTAGTAGAATTCTGATGTAAGCTTTTTTTGAGAGGGTGTTGTAATTTTACTTTTGCTCTTTGACCTTTCTTTTGTTTCTAGGTGCCACATCAACTGTAGACTTTTCACACTGGAACCTTTTCTACTTTCTCCCACACCTCGATTCTTAGAAATGATCCTGAAATAACATGTGAGCTGCCTAATCTGATATTCATTCCTTTCTTATATAGCCCTGCTTTCCAAAGTTGACTAAGGCCACATTATTTAGGCATTAAGGTAGTGTGATAAGGGAATTAGGCTGGTCATTAATCGTTTACACGTCAAATGCAGCGGAGCAGCTCGGGGAGGTGATTTAGTGAGGCAAAGCCATATAGCCCCTGTTAATCCACCTCTCACACGTTTTAATTGGAAGAGGCTACCCTGGATAGGAAATTTATGAATGGGTTTAAGGCCATTTCTTCCTTAAAGCCATCATTTATTTCATATTGTTAATAAGGGCTTTAACACTATATCCACACGGAGACATATTTTCATTCGAATATTCTCATTCGAATATTTTCCGAGTTACTGTTGTTTTGACGGCACAGTGCTTTGTGTTTATTGTGGAAACGGCACAGCTGGGCGTGGAGAAGGGATTTCACATTGCTGCACTCGTGTTAATGCAGGTCCCTTTGAAATATCGCAATGGAATAGACGCATAAATAAATCCGATGTTAGCAGTTGTTTTCCGAGATGGATTTGTTTTGTGTGGCGTGCGGCTCTCACAGAGGCGTCACCGAGTTGTCGTACCAAGGTCCCATTTTTGGGAGTCCACTCGAATCGCCATGGAGATCCAAACATGAGTGAACCGAATAACAGTTCTATTGACTTAACTCTCCTAGTGGCCTTAAGCTGCCGCCGCCGCTGGTGCTGCAGCTAATGCAGCGCCAGCATTGTGTACTATGAATTTTTCCGCCTCCAAATCTTCCAAAGGTCATGGTATTAATCCCTTGAATAAACTTTGTGTTTAACAGGGCTAGACTCAGGACTGACTTAAGAGGAAGCAATGCACAGAAAAATGTCTGCGATGGACTCTTCATTGTATCGAAATATGTGGAAAGTGGGGGGAAAAAGGGGGTGTTTTTATGAGTGCTATAAACAAAGTATACAGGAGCTCGGTCGCCTCTATCTTTCCCCAGCTTTTGTATTTTTATTCTATGCTGCAAATACCTTCCCTTTTTTCCCTTTTCCTTTTCCTCATCCTGATGTGAAAGGATTTGGCACTAAGATGCACGCAAGGGGAGGGGGAAAAAAATCCTGAAAAGTGGATCAAAAAAGTAAATGAAAAATAATGTCATATTACTGAAAATATGAGAGCCTAATTTGTGCCGACTTTTTGCTAATTTTGTTCTCGGCACAGAAAGAGGAGCCGTCACCTGCTCGGCGCCACAGCGCTGACAGTGCCAGTGATCCATGAAATAAGCTGCCGCTGGCTTTGTTCAGATAAGAATGAACAAATCTGCACAATGTACTGCTCTCGGAATCTCATTTTCATACTTGCATGCAGGCTAAAAGGAATAAGCTGTTTGCAGGCTTGATTAATCAGACATTTGAGGGCTTTTTGTCTCTTTGATCTGTTCTGTCTCCTAGGTAACTTGCTTGACATTAATGTTGAGCCCCCGTAAAGACAATCAGGGATTGTAGACTAAAATTACATTTAAAAAAGACCTTTTATTGCTTTAATATAGTGATGACTGCGCTTCATTTTAAATGGGGGAAATCACGCAACTGGATTTTAATTTCGGAACGTTTAGGAAGGTATGTTTTCAAGATTTCTGCATTTCAAATGCTACCCACAAGAGAGCAGGTTAATGTCACTAATCCGTGCAAAAGGAGCAGAAAATAAATGAACATTTTAGCATCATCTGGGTTTGCGATTTGTTTACGGAATAGGAATCTCGCCCGATGACTTTGTTACATAGCGAGCACATCCTGCTGCGAGCTCCGTCGGTAGTTTATTAAACATTGATTTATGAGCTCATCGTTTATTAGAGCCGTTGAAAACGTGTTTAAAACCCACGACACTTGATCTCACTGCTAGACAAGCGCCGTTGTGTTATCCTCTCGCAAAATCTGTGGTAAGCGTGAGGCCGTCACCCGTCTGTAACTTTGCTTTTCTTCAGCGTTTTACTAGAAAACATGATTTATGGCCTTTTTGAAATGGTGGGGAATTAGGAAACTGTCATAGTGTGTATGCTTCAGGTTATGCAAACGCTCCCACAAATCTTCCAAGTGACTGTATAGATGAATGCCTTGAGGGCCCAGCCAGAGCCCAGGACTCTCAGCCAGCTGAAGCCCTTATCTTAAATCCAAGCAAAGTACCATTAATCTTTTTGAAAGACCTTTATGGCTTTTAATGTATCCCAAATTAGAACATTTTACACCCTTGGTTCCTGAAATATGGTGATAAAAAGCCTTTAGAGTTTAATTTTTCCTGCTTGCTCGCTCTGACCTGCTTAATCCCAGCATGCATTAGCAGATATTTTAGTTTCAGTCTTTCTAATAAAGTTTATCCCACTTAATTATAATTGAAACATTTTTTTTCTCTAGCAGGTCTTTTTTTTTTCTTTTTTCCTTTTCAAGTGGCACAGTGGTGGCACGATTCTTCATTACCTTAAGACTTCGCTTCCCCTGATTGTTCTCTGAATATTAGAGAGAATTAGCAGAAGGCTTGGTGAAATTGTTCCAAGTTGTTTATCAAACTTTGTGTTTGCTTGAATAATAAATCTATCTCAGGAGTGACAGAGTAGGCAGGATTTTTTCCCTTTGTTTCCTGTGCTTCTGCGTGACTGGGGTTATTGGGATTATTCTGTTCCACAATACACACATGTCTTCCCTGGGATTTGAATGTTTGCCTCTTGCAGTCACGGTCATTCTCTTCACTTTGGATTTCAGGCGCCGCACTATCCCAAACGTAGAGCGTCTTTCGCACTTCTGATGGTTGGAAAAATTCCCTCGTAATGTTTCTAAGAAGACAAGAAAGGCGAAATGCAGAACATTGTTTGTTTGTTGTTTTTTTAGTTTTATTTTATAATTGTATTAACACATTATTACGTTTTATTAACACATCGGCACCGAGCAGCATTCTTTCCTCACGTCTGATGTAGGATCAATAAGAGGGCTTTTTTGTGTTGCCGTTTCCTTTTGTATTGAGGCACACCGTTGTAAACACCACACCCGCCCTGTCATTTTGAGGGAAAACAAAAAAGACAGCGCTGAAATCTCACCCCATTAGAGTAAGTGGACCATGGGAAAAAAAAATCCTATTGAAATGCAATTCTTTTAACTAGCCTCATGAATGAAAAATAAAATACATTTCCTGTTCCTCATACAAATGTTATGTTAGGACAGTTAATGTCTTTATCACATGGTGGTACATACACTGATGAAACCACTGGGTTTCCAAAACGGGAAACGTTAAACAGAATTACAGAAATATGGCGATCATATGCCAGGGAAATGAGTTTGTGTGTCTGTGTGGAGTCAACACGCCTCATTTTCATTAATATTTCAACTGTGTAGTGGATGGAAGTGTTTCTGATGCAGCAGAATACGCTGCAGGTGCCCACTGAGGTTAAGAGGAGGCAAACAGGGGCTGCAGGCAGGGATCAGCATCCACCGCCACACCAGTCGCATGGTCTCCGTCTGCCAGGCAGTGATTTCCATCCTCTGATGGCCTCGCGTCTCTCTCCGTCTGAACAGTTGGCTGTAAAAATTGCGCGTGCTGCCGATTGCCGCGACTTCGTACAAAACAAACAGGAAGAGGAGGCTTCGCGAGCGGCCCACAAGAGGAAGAAGAACATCCCCTGGGGGTATGATCTGCTCATCCGTCTGTCTGTCTGTCCATCATTCGTATTTTTATTTACTTTAAAAATATAGCCACGTCTACTTCATATAGACTTTGACTGTTTTGGATTTCTGAGCTTTCGGTTTTACTTCTACATAGGGCAGTCACAATCATGACAATTAATTGTCACCCAAATAATTGCAAATAACTGTTTAAAACTTGTAATAATGCATGAAAAGCCATTTATTGGCATTGAAGTTTGGAGCATAGAAATGAGGGTAGAACGTTAATTTGCCTGAACTCAACTGATCAAAATGCACCTAATTCCCATTGTATTTATTTTGACATTTCTAACATCAGTTTAACATTCCCCATACATTCGGATGGAAACATATGATTGTGGAATCTTAACGATTTTACAAAATCACCGCCATCTACTGAAATAATTGCGATCATGTTGGTGTTCTTTCCCTTTGTTTGTTTTCTTCCAGGTTTGAAGCGAAGAAACGCTGGGAAACCAAAAGCAACATGGGCTTCATGTGAACGAGTGTCGATGGCGCAGGGAGTGTCTGAGAATCCGGCGGTTCTGTGTTGTTAAAATAATTTAACACTTCTGTGAGAGATGGCCGATTATTGGCCGTTTCTTTTCGCTATTTATTTCACCAGTTGACGCCAGCAGATTGTCTGGGGTGAAAGTCGTGTGATTAGAGCTGCGAAAAGCCCATCTAGAGAGGATGAGGGGAAATTTATTGAGCATTCAAATTAATTCCTCAGTCCCCTTTGGTTGCATTGTGTGTGATTTTTCATTACGTTTCTGTGATTCAAGTATTCTGGCCTTTTTTTCCTTCAAATTAAATCTGGTGTACATTACTGGATGATGTATTTATTTATTGCTGTAAAGTGGGTTAATCATGTAGGCGCTCCTCTTTTATTCCGAGGAGAAGAAAGGAAAGATTAGGGCCCTAATGCAATGTACAGAATAATGTGCGACGGGATTTTCGAGTACAAAATGAAATTTGGCTGCTGTAAACTGCTGTGAGCAGTCGTAAACTGAAACTTGAGTGAACGGGGAACACGCGAGACATGAATCGGAGGCTTGTGCTGTTGGCCCTCGCCCATGTGCCGCGACGCTATTGTTCCCTCGCGCTAACAAGAGTTTATCCGCGCCGACGCGAGCTGCTCGCCGTGCTTGCCTTTCCCGTTACGCGGGTCATGACGTCACGCGCCGTTCCGCTGCTCTTTTGATCTTTATTCCGCATCGGCAACGTTTGTCCGTCCAGCTCGTCGTACTGGTGAAATGTGTTTGCCTCATTCCAATTCCAGGAAGTGGTAACATAATTGAAAACAGCGTGCGAAAAGTGCAAGAGTGATAATTACTTTTATTCAAAGCGATGTAATTTTATTTTTTTTTCCCCCACTGATGGAAAATGATTGCTTTGCTTCGAGGTAATGAGAATGAAAATGAATCCACCTAAGTTGTTTGCATTGCACATATTTATTTATTTCTTTTTTGTCGTCTGGTGTGGTTAGATTTTTCTCCTAGCTTTACATGCTGAATCGGTACAATGAGTGGAAAATGAAAATCTGAACATCAGCATTAAAAGTTTGCGACAGCTCGTGAGACAAGACACCTCGGCCAAAGAAGCCTAGTTAGAATAAAACATCAATTCTGAGTTTTAGACCGAAAAATTAAGCTTTTTTTATTGTTTTACTCCTGGGATAACCACTTCCACTGGACCCGCTGTCTGAGAAGCTGTTAGTTGTCGAGAATTGGTGCTAATTAAACGATTAATTATTTCTGTAATGAGAGGCGAGTTTAAACTGTATTAAGCACATCAAAGTGCAACATGGGATTTCTCCACTTTGATGACTGCTATGAAGAATATGCCTCGACTTAGAAATCTGTCTTATGTTGTATTAATGAAATATTTCAACATCTCCGATCCTCATTCACTTCTGTGTTTTGTTGTTGTTGCTTTTGTGTCTGGGTTTGGATGACTCATCGAGAACAATGTTTCCAAATGGAATATTCTCTGTTTGTTTTAAGTGTAATAGGTCTCAAAGGACCTCAACGCAGGTCCTGTGAGATTACTGCGGCCTATTTCACCGAGTGGAAAACCACGAGTCCTGGAGATAATGAGCGCTTTCCAAGAGCGATGCATTCCATTTTGACCTGTTCTTGGATGACGGTTGATCAAGAATAAGACCTAACCCACATTTTATTATTTTTTTCCTTTCATCCTTGGCGGCAAACACTGTAGAGAAATGAGAGGATTTAAAACAACAGGGGAAGCAATAAGCGTCTGTGAATATGTGCTTGAAATATTTACAAGCAATTTCGCCATTTCTAATACACGCTAAGTAGGGTTTTCCATTGAACGTGACCGGTTCTGGGCCAAGAGCGGCACGGCGCCGTATCAATAGCATCTCACTTTATTAATCTCTTTGAACACAGGATAATGCCTTAAGCGGAGATGATGCTGTTTTTAAGCTGGAAAATCCACTTTCCGTCTCTTCGTGTGAAGCAGCTCCTCTCAATAGGTGGTTACTGGAGGCCAATCTTAGCCTCTGACCTCAGGTTGATTTGTTGTGAAATGCATCAGGAAAATTCCTAGGGCACGTGTTGAAACATTCTCGGGAGCAAAAAAAAAAAAAAAAAAAGTGTTTTGTCGCACAGTGTGGAAAATAAAAAACAACAGCAATCCTATTAAATGGTTTAGGAGCAGTTATGTGATGAAATTGGGTCTTTTTATTTTTTTTACATGACAAGAAGGATGTTAGTAACCAAACAGCGGCGCTATCACTTGAGGAGGATCAAACCAAAGGGGATCGCTGCCTTAACACAGATGAGAAAGATAAAGGGATAAAAAAAAATGAAAACACCTATAGGATCTGCCCCACATTGTAAATGAGGCTATATTTACATATTGGTCATATTATTCATAGAAAAAGCAACGTTTATTAAAAACAACTACTGTACATCATATAGTGCCCATTAAGATGCTCGAGGTTAACTAAGTGGTGGTTTTTGATCATTCTCGCTAATTTGCTTCCATGTTTACTTGGAGAACATGAAGTTTGATGGCATGTCATATCTCTCTTCACTGCCGGCGGGATGCTGCCGCCTCAGACGACAGGCGCTGTGGATGTTGACACATTTCTCAGCTGATTTAATGATTTAATGACCTGTTTAATTCTGGCACGTCTGCGGCCAACACAGATGTTTTGCCGTTTTAATTAGTGTAATCATCACCACTGAAAAAGGCCACAGGGTTATTTAACGGGTCGTGTTTCTCAAGATGCGCAGAATTATAACACAAAAGGCGTATTATTTATTCAACAGTCTAAGTGATTATGTGTGTCACAATTGATAATGAGACTAAAATTGATTCATCTAAAAGCCAAATTAACCTTTGCTCTGAGAAGATTTGTTTGACGGTGGTTGAGCGAATACTGTTTTCATGGCAGTGGAGTGGTTTTCCGGGGATTTTTCTAACATAATAAAGCATTTGGTACAAGCAACGGCCGCACGATTGACTATTAACTGGAAAATCACAAGACTTTTCATATGACCATATATCCATATTGACCTATGACATGTGGAACAGCCACTGCCGATTCTTTGTAAAGTCAAAACTTTGAATATGAATATCATGATATATCCCTCCACGGTAGGGCTGGACGATATATGAATTTAATACCGATATTGTGTTATAAGACTAGATATCATCTGGGATTTTGGTTATATAGTTAAATGACATCTTTTAGGCTGCTTTACACTAAAGTAATGCAATTTTCTGAACATAGACTGTTCTAGCCGTTCTAATCAACGCCTCTACCTGCGTGGTCTTATGAATGCACCAACAGTGATCCTCAAAATATCATCAAATTATGGGTATCGCCCAGTCCTTCTCTGTAGCGATAACTGGAACTTCATCCCTCCATCTGAACAGTGAAGTGGGGTAATACTACATCATGAAGTTTCACTCAAACTTTCTCAATCTGGGAATTGGGTCAAGCAGACTACACTTATCATTTGATTACAGACATTTCAATGCAATTTTTTATTAATTAAAAGAAAAAACATGTTCTTTGTGGGTTACTCAATAGACTCATAGGACTGAAAAAGTGCTTTGAAAGCATCAACTTTATCATTTGCTGTAAGTTCTAGAACACAAAATGAAAAATGAACTTTCAATTAAATTTTTTGATATCAAGTAAAATAGAAATATGCTGAGTGTGCAATAATTATGGGTTCATCTTCGCTATGCAAATTACATATTGCATTTTATCTGTATGAATTATTAACTGACGTAATGAATATTTCATTCCACTTTATGGAACCATTTAACAATCCCAACAGAGGTAATGACATCTTAAGCAATGCCAAGCTCTACCTGGCAGGCCTCGGTTTTACATAAGCAAACTAAATCAATGACTTGATCATCTTGTTTACTGTGGCCAAAAGCACCCGTGGAGTTCTTGAGGATACGTGGATATACGAAGTAGTCATAGGCATATACATTTTGTATACAACTTACAGTATTGTGAGCAGCATGCTTCATTTGATTAACTATACCTTGAATTTGCAGCAGGTTTGGCTTTTGGAGTTTGAAAAAAAAGGCCAAGATTCTATGCACAGGATAAGTTAAGAAGGCGATAGTTGGGGCTAAGTGGCAGTGTGGTTGCTAGTGCGGATGTGGGTATAAAATATTAATTTAGATAATAAATAATCTCATAAAAACTACTATCTTAGCTTTATCGCCTATTCAAACATTTGCAATCTAAGCTGCGTGTTAAAATTGAATACAGATGTTCATCCGTTGACTTTGTTCTTGGCGGTGCAGCCCGTCTTTGTTGTCATGAGCAGTAATTTGTCATGTCGGAGGCTCGTCTTAGTGCCGGGGCCCGGCCTGATGAGCATGGAACCAATTTGTCTCCAAACCCCAAGGAGCTTGAAACTCTCCAAAGTAATTCCCTCAATTCAGAGTTCTTAAAACCTTGTCTCAACACAAACAATAGCAATGCTTTGTAAAAGTGATTCTAAAACCTCTGCCAAGCATAATTTATCATTTGAATGACAATGGACCTCTTAACACTGCTTAAATTATTTCTCTGCTCTATCTGATACTTGACTGTCTTTGTCTTGTAGCGGCGGACGATCATTAACGACACGGGCGATGTGCCGGTCTCTTATCTGCTGCCCAGTTCCCAGAGTTTAGTTCAGGAACTGCTGTTCCACGGAGGCAACCACTTCTCCTTTTTTTTCTTTTTCTTTTCAGGAGCAACATCAGTCTGGTGCTCGTGACGTGAAGCCTCAAATCTCTCTTAATGCGCCGCCCGGGTATTCTCCTTCCCCCCTTTACCTCATCAAATGGGCGAGGTCAGATTGCTTTCAAATGTAGTCGATACAAAGGTACTCAATACAAACCAAATGGATGGAAGGTGATGTAACTAGTTATGTAATCATCTGGATTTCCAGGGGTGAGTAATGTAATCGGACTGCTTTTTCTTGTATATCACTTAACTTGTATAGCAATTCTAAATCTCGCAGTTTGCACTATACTGAGACAAAACAACTCTTCCCACTATATTGGCAAATGAGACGATGATGCCACACATTTTTTTTCCTCAGATATAGTTTAATGCTTCAAATCAGAGGGAAAAACATAGGTGTTATCATTCAGAATTGTTCTAAACGATGGCAACACTGACACTTGAAAAGCAATCGTGAAAAGTAATTCTTAAATGTAGCTACGATCAAATCATTAAATTTTTTTCCCTCATAATCTGATTGAGTAATCGCGATCACGTGGAGTCACTTACCACCCAACCGGCTCTGGCACCTGCTGCTCACAGAAATTGTGTGAGTTTATTTATGCATCACATTGAAAAACAACCAAAGGTGTCTCCGGTGCTGTACCAAATTGAAGTGGCTGGATAAACCCTTAATTAATACACGCTAAACGCATCATATTATTATACTAATCAGGACACTCACACACACTCCCAAACAGAGTTAACTCACACACGTGCACGTGCACAGATCTCCGATGATTTGGTTCTTATAACATAATACTAACATATTGATATATGTTTATGTATATCTGTTTATATATCTGTTTATGTATACAGTATACGTGTATATATTGAGTTCCAGAAGCAGAAGACCTCAAATTCAGGAGTTTATCATAAACATGGAATTGTTCTTTAAAATGTTTCTAAACTATACTGACAAAAACAAAAACAAACAAAAAAAATGTCTTCATTAATTCCACCAAATTGGAATTCAGTCCGGCAGGCTCCATCCCATAGTTCCATCTAGGTTCCAGTCTAGTTCAGTGGCAGGGCAGACAGGTACCTTCCGGCAGCGTGTCGCCCGGCGCGCCGTCATTCAAGTCTCGTTTAGCCGCACGATAATAACTGACCTAATGAGATTTGCCATTAAGGGGAGAAAGAATGAAGGAAAGAAAGAATTCAGAGAAAGGGACCCTCACCATCTGTGTAGCACACCACAGTTAAGAGCCGAATACTATCAAGTCTGAATTCAATATATCCCCTTTGTGGGACTATGACTAGTGAGTACCTCACATTATATTCATTTCAAACGGCCTCAATTTAATTAGTTCTCATATGTTGAAAAACTCATGAATTTGTCCGCAATTCCCTCTCCTATTGTTGTAAGTGATTCAGGCGGCGGCGGCGTCAGGCTTTCAGGCGGTTTGACGGAGGTGG